>SZWC01008417.1:0-12500 GCA_023375785.1 Penium margaritaceum | reverse complement strand
CTCTCTCTCTTGCCTCTCTCTCTCACTTCCCTCCCCTTACTCTCTCTTTCCTTGTCCTTCTTTGCCGTCTCTGCCCTTCTCCCTTGCTCCTCACCCGCCAACCCCCTTCACCCCCTCCTCTGTTACCTCTTGATCTTTGACCTTCCCCTCCCTTGTGTTCTCTTATTCTTTCTATATGTTGCTCTCACTTTCCCTTGTGTGATGCTCCTTTGGGCCTGTCACGTTCCCTTCTGTAACTTTATTGTCTGTTAGGTCCATCTATCCGTCCATCACATCTCCTACTCTTTGTTGTCCACCTACCCTTCTCCACTCCTTCCCCTCCCTCCTCTAACGCACTCCCTTAAGTACACACTTGATACCATGGTTCACCCCTCACCTCCGCTCCACTTTCGCTCTTCTTGTGGTCGATCTTTCCTAGCCTCCCTCTCTCCTTACGGTACACCTGGTAATGTCATGAAGGATCTTAGCCTCCCTGGTGCCTTGGCTACTATGGCTGCAACCCACGAGCAAGTCCCCCCTCCGGAAATTCCCTCACGCGCCTAGAGACGTCTTGTATCTGTTGACCTCGACCTTGTTGAAGACCTCAACATCCTTTCCCCTCGTTTTGCCGCTGTGGCTGCTGTCACCGTGGCTCTCGAGACGCTTTATGCCCCTCCCTCGTTGCCACTTCAACACCTTATTCCCACCCACGTCCCGAAGTTCCCGTTCTCAGCGGTCATCCTTGACGCCCTGTAATCTCGCCCCACTGCTCTACCACTAGTCGTTCCCCCAGTGCGCCCTGTCAACCTCGTTGACCCTATTTTTTTAAACACTACTGCTTCGCAATGTTGTCACTTCTCATGATCTTGTCGCCCCCGTCAGTGTTGCTCGTGTTGGTGTTGTCCCCCATTGGCGGTGTCGTCAACCCAAATAGTAACATCCCTCTCGGTGGTGGCATCACCCACAACAGTCTTGTCGCTACTGGCCATGTCGTCTCCTGTAGCAGTGTCATTGCCCAGGCGCTGTCATTCCCCAAAGTGATGTTGTCATCCTTAGCAGTATCACGGCCCCTGATAGTTCCATTGCATCTGGTGTCGTTGTCACCCGCAATGGTGTTGCCGCTAGAGCTCTTCCCGCAAGTGGTGCCCTCCCGATTTGTGCCACACTCCTGGCCGGTGGCATTTCCCCGGCCAGTAGTGTCCTCTTGGTCGGGGACGTTGTCTCCGTTGGCGCCCCTCCCCTTCGTGATCTCGTCGCAACCGTTGCTCACACGGAGACTCAGCTTGATGCCATGAGTCTCGCGGTCCCTCAGCTGGCTTCCCTTGGTCTCCAACCCCCTCGCGTTACATTGCTACCCTTGACCCAGGCCCCTGGGCACACCCACGGCACCCCTTTCTCTAACCGGTCCCCCAGTTTTGTGTCCTGGGCCTACATGCATAGTCCCTAAGATTAGTGTGATCCCTCTCCCACCCTTCCCCTCAATCACCCTGATCGTAGCACTTTTGCCTTCCACCTCCTCTATTCTGCTGCCCTTACTGTTGCCCTCCGCCAGCACAATCATTTCACACAGGCTACCGCCCTCCTCACTCAGCCTCGTCAAGCGTCGATTGCCCTCCTAGCTTTGTACTCTTGTGACTCCTTCTGTTCTGCCACCTCCCTCCTTGTCGACCTTTCGCCTCTCCGCCAGTGTCCTTACGAGTCTTTCAGTGCCTATGTGGGCCGCATCGAGTTCTCACGGCGCGAGTTTCTCAACGCACTCGCCTCTTTGACAGATCAAGCTTTAATAATACCTTTCTTCAATAGCCTAAGTCTTTCATTTTGCGGCGCTCACTTCCTTTCCCCTCGTTCTCACTCTGTATGTTGCATATAAGACTCCTAGGGCAAAATGGCCAATGCTACTGGACGAGCTCCGCTACTTCCAAGTGGTTTCCCAGCCTCCGTCCTTCAGGCTGAGCCTGTCTCGTACTATGCTATGCCCGGTCTCTTCTTGCCCCCAACAACTCATGCCCTTGTTGTTCGTGCTCCACCTCGCGTGGGTGGTGGTGGTCGCGGTGGTGGTGATTTTCGTCCACGTGCTAGAACTGTGAGGTTGTCGGTCATCGTCATGATGTGTGCCCTGTTCTCCAAGTCCCTAATCTTTGTGAGCACATTTCACGTCAGCATTCCCTCCTTTGACGTCGTGCTTATGTTGCCCCTAGCGGTCTTGTCCTTATTGCAGTTCCCACTACTCCTCCGCCTACTGCCCCTGTCCGTCCTCCACTGATACCTACGGCAACTCCTGTACTAACAGAGGATGCAATCATTACATTCATCAATCGCATCGTGGCCTCAAGTTCCCTTGCCTGATCCTTGCTCGTCTCCACTTTCCCCTGGCATAACTGGGTTCTGCCTTTTCTCTGGCACTAAGCATGTTGTAGCTTCGTCTGGGGTGGTGGAAGGCTCCACGACCGATGACATGTGTCACATTTGTGAGGTTTTTATAGAGTTTAGTCTAGTCTCTGTGATCGCTTTGGTATACTCTGATGATGGGGCCCCCCTCATCGTGCTCGGTATTTGTACTGTTTGCCTCACCTCATCGGTTGGCTCCCTCAACTTGTCCTCCGTTGATTTTTCCCTTTTTTTTGCCTACACTCGACGTGTGCGAGTTCTCCACCAACTACACCCTCGGTCTCCTTGCTGTCATTATTTGCGTCAGTGGTCAAGTCATCCTCCGTTGTCATCGACCCCCTCGTGAGGGCTAGTATTAGGTTCTTGGGCCGCACTCTGTCTTTGCGCCCTCGGCGGATGCTATTGCGCTTGTCCCTCTCTCTCGCATGGGTCACTTGCATCTTCTTCATGGTCACCTTTTCCATCCTCCCTCCCACGCTATGGCCTCCCTCCTCCGTACCGTTCCCATTGATTCCCTTTCTGACCCCTCATTCTAGGCCCCTTGCGCTTTTGATTGCACCTTTTGTGCCGTCGGTAAGATGCCTTGTCTATCTTTACTCTCTTCCCGCTCTCGCGCGTCTGCTCTTCTCAAGTACGTGCATGCTGGCATCCTTGGTCTTCTCCAAGATGATTCTCTCCCTAAACATGCCACATATTTCCTTAGCTTGATTGATGACTATTCTCTTTACACATGGGTCTTCTACCTTAGGGCAGAGAGCGATGTTGCCCAAACCATCCTGTCGTGGTACGTGTCAACGCACAGACCTAGTCGTCACTAGTCTATTCGCTTCCGGTGTGACCGCGGTGGCGAGTTATTTGGTGTCACAACATTGCTATTTGACCGTGAGCGTGTGGTTCATGAGCGTCTTCCCTTTATTCTTCATAACTGAATGGGGTTGCCGAGCATTGGAACCGTACACTCGTGGATGGCGCCCAGAAGATTATGGTAAAGGCTGGCTCCCTTGATCAGGGTCGTAGCTTCTAATCTGATGCAGCCCGTTGTTACACGTGGGTTTGGAACCACATCCCTCATGGCCCTCTTGCTCATGATACGACGTCATTCTAGCTTTTCTTTGGTCGACGTGCTAACCTTAGTTAGGCTATGGTTTGGGGCCCCATGGCTACAGTCTACCTCACTCCCCTCACACAGTCTGGCTAGCGGGATTCGCTTGGCTCCCTCTACATCACCTTTGGGGTTGCTCCTCATTCTCGTGCACACATCTTCTGGGACCCTGTCGCCCATCGACTCATCGATTCTTGTCAACGTTTTTGTAGCAGATGACTTATGGCACCTTTCACGCGGATTGTTGCCTCCCTCCCCCGACCTTTGCCACGGCGTATACCATAGATGGCTTGATGGTTGCAGGTGCCCCTTCCCCTTCTTTCCCTCCCTCAATGACCCCCTCCTAATTCCTTCCGCATTCAGCCACTTCTGCTCCTACTCCTTCCCTTGCACCCCCCTTGTGCGTACCGTCGTCGACCTCTCACCCACTTCCCCCCAATCCCATTTCATTCCTACCCTTTTTTCCTGCCCTCCCACCCTGCCTCTATCAGATTCTCTACGCTCTCTGCCAATCTCCTTGTTGTAAGAATGAGGAACACACATCCACCCTTGTCCATGATGATTTCCATCCTTGTGTCTGACCCCTCCCTCTTTGTCGGTGGCACGACTCTCATGCTAACCTTCATTTTAGTGTATGTGGATGACATCCTCACTACCTCTCCTTCCTCCTCCGATGTACAAAGCAAAGGGTCTCCTCTTCTCAGCATAACGGATGAAGGACCTTCGCCTTGTAGCCATGTTCTTAGGGATGCAGATTGGGCGCCTTCCTTGCAATTTTTTGGTCCATCAAGAGCACTATGTCGAGAACCTTGTGGATGTCTTTGCTTATGCTTTTCACCTCTGTTGGCCCCTACCTGCTACCTCCTCAGCCATGCCATTAGGTACCTAGCTCACCCTTTGTATGGCCCACAACGTAGAGTCGAGAGTGCTCCAGTCCACCGCTACATTTAAGGCCATCATTGGCACGCTCACGTACCCAACAAGCACCACTCGTTTAGACATCGTCTGCACGGTGAATGTCCTCATGCTGTATGCCTGGAAGCCTCACATGACTCACCTCTAGGCATCCACAATGGCTTTTCTCCCTCCTTGGCAACGTTGCTGCCTCCTAGCACATCGACAAGCATGGTTGTGTTGCTCGTAGCACTAGGAAGGATGAGTACATGGCTTTGGGTGGTGTTACCATTCAGAGAGTGTGGCTTTATCGCCTTCTCCTTGAGCATCATCTTCCCACTTCGGCTGTGCCTCTTTACACGGAGAGTGAGAGTGGAGTGGCCATTACCTGTCTCCTTGGTGTGCTTCATTCTTGCTCCAAGCACATCAATGTTAAGCACCACTACGTGTGCGAGGTTGTCGTGTTCACTTCATGCATCGCTACAATTGGTCTTTGTATCCTTTCTCCTCTCGACAGAGGCTTCCTCTTTTTTTCTCCCTCCACTCTCCTTACGTGCATCGTTTGGTGCTTTGCTCGATGATAGCTCATATACTACATCCCTATTCCTCCCCCTGATTTGACCTCTTCCCACCGTGTGATCATCCCTAATAAGTTCTAGTTGTTGGCATGGTGTCTGCTACCCTTCTTTGTCCATCCTTTTGTTTCGACTCTCCCATCGACTCTTCCCCCCTTGTGTCTTGTGTGTGCCTATTTCGTCTTATGCCTCTGGGTGTTAGGGTATAGGTCCCTAACTCTCACCCTGGAGTCTCCCTCCTCGTCTGGTACTTTTGGGCTGCCGCTCTCACCATTATGGCACTCCTATCGGAGTGAGCTGGCCGGGTACTTCTGGCAGGATCCTTCAAAATGGGTGCATTTAGTAGGGTGCTTCGGTTGTGTGCCCCTACTGAAGTGTTTTTGGTGAAGTGCTGCTTGTGGGGTGCTCCTTGAGTGGTCCTTCTCGTGTGGTTCTCCAGGATGGGGTGCTTCTTGACGGGTGCTTCTGGACATGTGCTGGTAGTGGAGGCTTCTGATGGAGTGATTCTGGTGGAGCGCCTCTGGTGGGGTGCTTCTGGTGATGTCCGCCTCTACGACCTCTTCTTGGGGTGCTCCTTGCTGAGTGCCCTTCGTGGCATGCATGTCGGTGCCGTCGCTGACCTCACGCATTAAAGTGTGGTTATTGTCCCCGTTGTGCACCTTCATTCTGTCTTGGCGGCGTGCGCCTTGTCTCTCTTTGCCGTCTCTCTCTGCTCGTTGCTGCTAGTGTTGTGTTCATGCATGCTGCCTGCACTTCTTGCCCTTGCTTACGCTATCATATTAAATTAGCAAAAATTTCTCACTCTTTACTTAGCGAGCCTAGATTATTCCTGTATGTTCTACTCGACCCTGCCCTGATTGGGCCATGTTTGTATTGCTCTTGCACTATCACGTTGTATATGTCGTGTTGTGCTTGTTTCTCAGGTTATGCTGAGTAATTTGCCAAGCAAGTTACGTGCGCTTACTGTGGTTTGCCAGACTTCATGGCTAACCATGTAAGCAGCAGTTGCGCGACCTAATAATGGGCAAGCTTGCTCACTCCCTTGCCTCATTCTTTGTAAAACACTGTTTGTTTCACTCGCCTCGATATCGTCTCGCGCCCAAGTCCCTCCCTATCTCGTTCCCCCCTCAGAGGCATCGAGAACACTCCCCCTCACAGCTCTCGAGAGCCTCCTCCCACTCACAAGCCAAGAGCGACAGTTGGCCCCGCGGCTAACTCCCTCAGCGGTCCCCCTTCCAGGAGTTGATAGCCATGCGTCTCCACCCGCCACCTATCTCCTCCTGTCTCCTCCATTGTCCCCGTAGTCCTTCCTTGTTCCATAGAGAGGGGTGAACATGAGATAATCATCTTTTAATCCATTTATTAATATAGTGGAGTTTAAATTATTTTATAATTTTATGGATTAATTTTAAAATTTTATATATGCTTTACATGTTGAAATAAATTTATATAAGTCTCTTGTATTAGAATAACAGTGAAATAATATGTTAATAAACAGGTTAATTTGGCTGTGAAATCGAACACATGGTTAATTATTAGTCAATGGGAAAACTAAATTCTGATTATTATTTACAATTACAAATTTATTGTATTTTATTTTAAGACATGAAGTTATTCATGTCAATAGGATAGAAAAAAGTTTAGATTTATCTCAAACCAATTGAAGGATGGATATTTTGTGATTTTGCATAAAATAGAATGTTGATTTTTTATTTTTGTCTATAATGTAAACGCGTGATTCGTTTTAATGGATTACAGGTATTTGTTTTCATTATTGTTTTACCATGCATGAAACCTTTTATGAGGATGGTTCAAGAATTGCAACATCCAAAAACATTGTCATCTATTTTCCTAAAACTTTTTGGGAATATGTTCTTAGAAAAAAATGAATTTTTGTGATAAAATATCATAAGAATAGTTTTCAAATAATTAATTATCTAGAAGAATTTATCAAAGATATAATATATATATTTATATTGAAAATTAAACCAAAATTTACACCAATAATTTGGTTACGCTTAACGAAAAGCAAGGAATCTTTAAAGAAGGATTTAAAAAACATTTACCCATTTCAAAATTTTTATTTTCATGAAAAGAAATGAAATTACTTTCATTTTGGAAAAAAAATGAATATATTCTTTTTTAAAACGTTGCAATATATCATATTTCCAATTGTTTTCGCTTGAAGACATCGAAAATAATTTTTAGTTCGATTTAATTTCCATTTCATGTTTATCCCCTTATTTATTATGCTTTTTAATGAATTGTAAAGAATATTTGTTATTCCCTCAATATTATCTTCAAAGCTTCACAGTTATGGAAAACTTCACCTAGATTTATACTGCCATGAAAAATTAATATATTCTATTATTCATGGATTGTACCTTGGAATGAAAACGTCATTTTATGTTTGGATCTGTATTATATGACGAAGGAAAATTGTATATTAGGTTGACCTAGATGGGAATTTTTTCTCTTTGCAAAATGATTTTGAAGTATCATTCGCAGATGAATTTCATCATTAAAAAGTTTCTTACAAAGGAATACCTTCGTTAAAACGTCGAGTCTAGAATGAATATTTAAATTTCTTGTTCAAGTAGATCAGGAATAACCTCGCGTAGATCGAGACTACTTTGTGCAGTAACTAGCCTGCAGTTTTTGTTATGGATTATTCTGAATATGTTTCGAGCCGAATCCCTTAAGTCAATTACGATTTTAATTTGTTAGTGACGAAGTACTCGACCCAAAAAGAGGGGTGACCAGAGCGATGAATGCAATGGAACGAATGAGCTGGAGAAAGCGAACGTTCAAGCGTGGCAGGACCCCGCAGTGACGTAGACGGTGCGATTACACGTCAAAATCGCTTTTTCTGAGCCAGAGCCGGCAGCATGCCTGCCGGAGGGCTTTTCATCTACGGCCCTCGGCTTCGACCAATTTTTCGAATCGTTGCCCGCGGCTCGGCAAGACGAATCAGATTCGTCCACGTACACCACCAGTCAGAGCCTCACCTCGCGTTCTCCGCGTCGAAGCCATCGTCAGCGATGCCCGTACGGTGCTGAGGCTGTAGCACCGTCATTCGCATCCATGACAGGTCGGGACACTTTTGAAGAAACGTTTCAGGAATTAAGAACGTCTCGAGTAATCTTCAAATTGAAATCAGTATTGATACATGTAATCCTATAGGAAAAACGGTATAAACATATCGGAAAGTTTTATGTCAACCCCGATGTTATGTAAACATATGTTATATTTGCGTCTGTTTCTAAAAACAATCGATGTTTACATCAATAGCCCTACATACATCTACAACTACTTGTATTTCTATATTTTTATCAATTCAAAAATATTTATGTGTAAAAATATAACTATAAATTAATTTAATTTACTATAAATATTTATAAATCAAAAAATCATTTTTTTCCTACATTTGCATCCACGTTTTTATGATTATATCCACACGAAGATATATAAATATATATATTTTATTATGTTTATACATATCCATATCTATATCTATGTATATTAATATATCTATTTCCACATACAAATATATCTGTCTATAAAAAAATATAAATAAATATCACTAATCAATATCTTTGTTTATATGTTTATCTATATCTATAACAACATATATATATTATCTATATCTATACCTATATATATATATATATCAATATCTATATCTATATCTATATCTATATCTATATCTATATCTATATCTATATCTAGATCTATATCTATATCTGTATCTGCATCTGCATCTGTATCTATATCTATATCTATATCTATATCTATATCTATATCTATATCTATATCTATATCTATATCTATATCTATATCTATATCTATATCTATATCTATATCAATATCTATATCTATTTCTAGATATAGATATAGATATAGATATAGCTATAGATATAGATATAGATATAGATATCGATATAGATATAGATATAGATATAGATCTAGATATAGATATAGATATAGATATAGCTATAGATATAGATATAGATATAGATATCGATATAGATATAGATATAGATATAGATCTAGATATAGATATAGATATAGATATAGCTATAGATATAGATATAGATATAGATATCGATATAGATATAGATATAGATATAGATCTAGATATAGATATAGATATAGATATAGCTATAGATATAGATATAGATATAGATATCGATATAGATATAGATATAGATATAGATCTAGATATAGATATAGATATAGATATAGCTATAGATATAGATATAGATATAGATATCGATATAGATATAGATATAGATATAGATCTAGATATAGATATAGATATAGATATAGCTATAGATATAGATATAGATATAGATATCGATATAGATATAGATATAGATATAGATCTAGATATAGATATAGATATAGATATAGCTATAGATATAGATATAGATATAGATATCGATATAGATATAGATATAGATATAGATCTAGATATAGATATAGATATAGATATAGCTATAGATATAGATATAGATATAGATATCGATATAGATATAGATATAGATATAGATCTAGATATAGATATAGATATAGATATAGCTATAGATATAGATATAGATATAGATATCGATATAGATATAGATATAGATATAGATCTAGATATAGATATAGATATAGATATAGCTATAGATATAGATATAGATATAGATATCGATATAGATATAGATATAGATATAGATCTAGATATAGATATAGATATAGATATAGCTATAGATATAGATATAGATATAGATATCGATATAGATATAGATATAGATATAGATCTAGATATAGATATAGATATAGATATAGCTATAGATATAGATATAGATATAGATATCGATATAGATATAGATATAGATATAGATCTAGATATAGATATAGATATAGATATAGCTATAGATATAGATATAGATATAGATATCGATATAGATATAGATATAGATATAGATCTAGATATAGATATAGATATAGATATAGCTATAGATATAGATATAGATATAGATATCGATATAGATATAGATATAGATATAGATCTAGATATAGATATAGATATAGATATAGCTATAGATATAGATATAGATATAGATATCGATATAGATATAGATATAGATATAGATCTAGATATAGATATAGATATAGATATAGCTATAGATATAGATATAGATATAGATATCGATATAGATATAGATATAGATATAGATCTAGATATAGATATAGATATAGATATAGCTATAGATATAGATATAGATATAGATATCGATATAGATATAGATATAGATATAGATCTAGATATAGATATAGATATAGATATAGCTATAGATATAGATATAGATATAGATATCGATATAGATATAGATATAGATATAGATCTAGATATAGATATAGATATAGATATAGCTATAGATATAGATATAGATATAGATATCGATATAGATATAGATATAGATATAGATCTAGATATAGATATAGATATAGATATAGCTATAGATATAGATATAGATATAGATATCGATATAGATATAGATATAGATATAGATCTAGATATAGATATAGATATAGATATAGCTATAGATATAGATATAGATATAGATATCGATATAGATATAGATATAGATATAGATCTAGATATAGATATAGATATAGATATAGCTATAGATATAGATATAGATATAGATATCGATATAGATATAGATATAGATATAGATCTAGATATAGATATAGATATAGATATAGCTATAGATATAGATATAGATATAGATATCGATATAGATATAGATATAGATATAGATCTAGATATAGATATAGATATAGATATAGCTATAGATATAGATATAGATATAGATATCGATATAGATATAGATATAGATATAGATCTAGATATAGATATAGATATAGATATAGCTATAGATATAGATATAGATATAGATATCGATATAGATATAGATATAGATATAGATCTAGATATAGATATAGATATAGATATAGCTATAGATATAGATATAGATATAGATATCGATATAGATATAGATATAGATATAGATCTAGATATAGATATAGATATAGATATAGCTATAGATATAGATATAGATATAGATATCGATATAGATATAGATATAGATATAGATCTAGATATAGATATAGATATAGATATAGCTATAGATATAGATATAGATATAGATATCGATATAGATATAGATATAGATATAGATCTAGATATAGATATAGATATAGATATAGCTATAGATATAGATATAGATATAGATATCGATATAGATATAGATATAGATATAGATCTAGATATAGATATAGATATAGATATAGCTATAGATATAGATATAGATATAGATATCGATATAGATATAGATATAGATATAGATCTAGATATAGATATAGATATAGATATAGCTATAGATATAGATATAGATATAGATATCGATATAGATATAGATATAGATATAGATCTAGATATAGATATAGATATAGATATAGCTATAGATATAGATATAGATATAGATATCGATATAGATATAGATATAGATATAGATCTAGATATAGATATAGATATAGATATAGCTATAGATATAGATATAGATATAGATATCGATATAGATATAGATATAGATATAGATCTAGATATAGATATAGATATAGATATAGCTATAGATATAGATATAGATATAGATATCGATATAGATATAGATATAGATATAGATCTAGATATAGATATAGATATAGATATAGCTATAGATATAGATATAGATATAGATATCGATATAGATATAGATATAGATATAGATCTAGATATAGATATAGATATAGATATAGCTATAGATATAGATATAGATATAGATATCGATATAGATATAGATATAGATATAGATCTAGATATAGATATAGATATAGATATAGCTATAGATATAGATATAGATATAGATATCGATATAGATATAGATATAGATATAGATCTAGATATAGATATAGATATAGATATAGCTATAGATATAGATATAGATATAGATATCGATATAGATATAGATATAGATATAGATCTAGATATAGATATAGATATAGATATAGCTATAGATATAGATATAGATATAGATATCGATATAGATATAGATATAGATATAGATCTAGATATAGATATAGATATAGATATAGCTATAGATATAGATATAGATATAGATATCGATATAGATATAGATATAGATATAGATCTAGATATAGATATAGATATAGATATAGCTATAGATATAGATATAGATATAGATATCGATATAGATATAGATATAGATATAGATAGAGATATAGATATAGATATAGATATAGATATAGATATAGATATAGATATAGATATAGATATAGATATAGATATAGATATAGATGTAGATATAGATATAGATATGGATAGAGATATAGATATAGATACAGATACAGATACAGATATAGATATAGATATAGATATAGATATAGATATAGATATAGATATGGATATAGATATAGATATAGATATAGATATAGATATAGATATAGATATA
>SZWC01008416.1:89302-107850 GCA_023375785.1 Penium margaritaceum | reverse complement strand
GCCGACGCCATGACCAAGGCCCAGCCCAAGGACAGGCACGATGTGAGATGCATGGAGCTTGGTCTGCGCTGTGAGGTTGGAAATGTTGCAGGTCCCAAGGACAGGGTATCAAGGCTGCGGTGCAAGGGGGAGATTGTTGACATGGTGTGCCCCTTGCCATGAGTGCCGTTGATTGTATTCCCTGGTTCGACCACATGGGAGTGGTCAAACACCTGATCTGTCTTTAGATTGGGATTCCTTGGATTTTTCCCTGCAAGATCAAGCTTTGAATCGCTCAATTTGAGTGAGTATTCAGAAATTTAGCCTGGCCCGAAGTTCGGGTGTTGGGCGGGTGGAATCTGGTACCTGCCATGGGTGGCGGGATAATCCACCGCTGGTGATCCGAGTTCAACTCCAACAACCCCAAAATGCACCAGGGCCATAAAGGAAGCAACCAGAGGATTCTCCTTGACCAGGGTGAACTTCTCCTTGACTTCTGGGCGAGTAAAGGCGCTTCGACGGATCATCGTCGAAGCGCCTCCTGTTGCCTAGCGTGCAAGGCAAGGTGGGCGGTTCCACCAAGGGTTACTTCGACGGCCATAGCAGGGGCTCTACTGCTCCGATTTGGACGTTCTTGGATGCGTTGGAAAGCTTAGATCACACGCTATAAGGATCTGATGTAATCTCACTGTGATAAGTAACAAAAATATGTTTCGATTCAGTTCTCCTGAATGTGACGTGTTCTGCCCACTCACATCCGTGATCCTTGTGCTCCACACCCTTCACCATTAGTGTCCATTGGCTGTCCCAAACATTGGTAGCGTGAACCAGTGAGAGCTAGGAATCCTTGAGGATGCCTCCACACCCACTAGTGCCAACAAGCCCATGTCGTGGTGAATCTGGATGCCCAGGTGGTAGCGCAGAGGTCCCATGCCGGACATTTCAAAACGCTGAAAGATAGCGGTTTTGGAGGAGAAGATGACACTAAGGTCAGCACCAAAGAGAATGAGGTCATCAACATAGAGGATCACTCCGAGAGCTTGAGGCCCAAACCTATAGTAGACGGAGTGATCAGAGTGAAGGCAGGCAAGTGCTTGAGAGATGAAGAACAGGTGAATCTTCAAGTTCCATTGGGGAGGCGCCTGTTTGAGGCTGTAGAGTGAACGATTGAGTTTGTAGACCATGTGGGGATGAGCCTCATCAACAAAACCTTTGGGTTGTTGCATGTAGATGACTCCTCAAGATCTCCATTGAGGAATGTGCTTTTGATGTCCATTTGATGGAGATGCCAATGGTTGGCAGCAGCGAGAGAGAGGATGACACGGATGGAGGAGTACTTTGCTACTAGAGCAAAGATATCGCTGTAGTTGACGTCGAGGATTTGACTGTAGCCGAGGCTACCAGTCTTGCTTTGTTGCCGTCTGGTGCTCTGGCGCTGTCGGGTTTGAGACGGAATATCCATCTGCAGGTGACAATGGGCTCATTAGTTGGGCGGGGCACCAGCGTCCAGTTGTTTTATTTTTGCAGCTGTTGAAACTCCTCTTGAGCAGCCTGCTTCCACTTGTCAGATTCTGGACGACGCATGGCATTCTTGTAACTGACAGGATCCGCTGCTTGTGTGAGAAGTGTGCATTCATCAGGGAGGTATGCTTCGAGATTGTCCACGGTTGTGAGGAAGCTTAGCTGAGAGAAGGAAAGTGCCTTGCTGACGCGAGTGGAACGGCAGAGAACTTGGGACTCTGTGGGAGCATTTTAGTTGGTAGGGACTTCTGAGTCTTGTGATGAGGAAGATGGAGAAGGTGATGTTGTTGCTGGTGCAGATACGATGGGTGGTAGGACCCCATCATGTTCATCTGGAAGTTGGTGTGGAATCTGCATAATGGGTTTCGCAACTGGGTCAGTAGAGATGAGGGTTGTTACAATTGAAGGAACTGAGACCTTGGCCCGATTGACAAAGCTTTCATAAAAAATGGGTGAGTGACATCGAACCACTGAGCGTGTTTCTAGATCCCAAATCCAGTAGATATCAGAGTGATCTCTGTAACCTAAGAGAATGCAGCTCTTCGAGCGTGGTTCAAGCTTGGTGTGGTCACCAGGACGGGTCCACGCATCGGCTGTACATCCAAGTATTTTGAGGTGGTCCACATATGGTCTGTGCCCATGCCAAGCTTCGTACGGTGTAGCAGTTCCAGCTGGTAGCTTTGTGGTGGGCAGCCTGTTGGTGATATACGCTGCTGTTGACAGTGCTTCTGCCCAAAACACGGAGGTAAGCCCAGCAGTGTGCAGCATGGTGCGTGTGTGTTCGACTAGAGTTTGGTTCATGCGTTCAGCTCGTCGGTCTTTTTGTGGAGTATAGGGAACGGTCCGTTGGTGGTGAATGCCTTTTGCTGCATAGAATGCGGACAGATTGGCGTTGACGAACTCAGTTCTGTTGTCATTGAGAATCTTCTTGACGGAGAGGTTCTTTTTGTTTTCAACGAGACGGATCCAGGTCTTGAGGATATCTAGAACCTCTGATTTGAATCCAAGCACCTTCACCCACACCATGTGGGTGTAATCATCCAGCAGCACCAGGAAGTAGTGCTTGTTGCTCGGAGAGGCTTCCTTCACATAGCACAGATCCACGTGAATGAGCTCAAGTGGTGCCGATGAACTGGATTTGTCGTAGGATGTGAAGGGTGCCTGTTTGTGCTTTCCGGTTAATCATCCGTCACAACGTTTGTCAGGAGATGATGGTCCCAGTGTAGAAGGAAAGTTGTGTACGAGTTGTTCCTTTGCCATTCGCTACAGCGTAGTGTGGTTCACGTGGGCAAGTCTCTTGTACAACAATTCAAGAGCTTGAACTTGTGCAGGGTTGGGAGGACCTGTAGCCGTTGCAGCATGGTTGTTGTCGCCAGCCATGAAGGCCATTTTAGTTTCTGAGATGTTGTGTTCTGCAGGAGCTATGTTGAGCAAGGTTAGATTCCCACTTGGGATGCCAAGGCGGCCAGTTGACGATTTTTGTCCATGACTTTGCAGTTCTTGTCTATGTCGAACAGAACTTGATAGTCCCTGTCATTGAGCTGAGTGATGGAGAGGAGATTAGCTTCCAAGTCAGGAGCATAGAGCACATCATTGAATGCATGTGTAGTTGTTTTGCCTTGGAGGTGAATGTTGACGCACACAGTGCCTTTGCCGTAGGCTGGAATGACTTGGCCATCACCAACACAGACCCCTTTTGGTTTTTCAAACAAGAGATACTGTTCAAACCAATCTCATTGAACGTCATGTGCCTTGTGCATCCTAAATAAAAGATCCATGCAAGTATTTCAACAGCTGCCAAGAAAACACTGTCGATTGTGCACATGGTAAGTTCCTCCTAAAATTGCTCTGTCCTCGTTGATGTCAAGATCTTGAGACTTGGAGCCTTCTGGAGTTGTGAATATTGACATGTCAGGCAGATCTGCAATATGATCACTCTCATGCTCTTGAGCGATGGGCTATGAGATTACACTGATATCTCCCACAAGAGCTGAAGCATTCGTAAGAAGACTTGCTATGATTGTAGCTCTGTGTCAAAAAGAATAATCAATGTCCACATGACAAACCATTTACCCGACCTCCAACATTTATATATGGTCTACCCTCTCTTTCGGAGGGGTCTCCAAGAAAACGCAAATGGGAGGTCCTGATTAACTCTCCGTACAACAACGCGAGACAGCTCCAAAACTGCCAATCGAACAACAGTCGTCCAAAGTCCTACCGGCTACCAGTGGCGGGAGAAGATTCTCCCGCTCCGTCAACAACGGAAGAGTGGCACAATCCTCGCGTCACAACAACAGGCAGGAGCAGCCCAACGATCACCTCCGCAAGATCAGCACAGATGAATCCGGTGACCCCTCGCTCCGCGAGGGCAGCCGCTACCGAGGCCCAGCTTCGACTGCACCTCACCTACTTTCCACCCTAGCACTTAGCTCTAGGATAGGATAGATTAGAGGAACTAGTAGTGTGCCCTATATCTATCCGTATCAGTTGCATGCTCTCTTCTTATCAACTATCATTTAGTTGTTCACCTCCTTCTATTCTGCCCGCCATCTTGGCTGCGGCGTCTCCTCAGCTCTGTTACTTGTACTCTCCCCGCCTCCTTGGCTGCGGACTGCCTTCAGTTCTTCATTTCTCTTCGCCCGCCTTCTCGGCTGCGGCATCGGTTCTCTCTCCGTAATCCACTTCGTACTTGGGCTTCCTTCATTGATTGCAGTCCTTCCTCAGCCTGCACCTCGGTGTTGCGGCCTGGCGGCCCGCGCCTCCGTGCTGCGGCATTCAGCCTCACATCAGTGCCCGTGCAACCCTGCACTGCGTCCACGCTGACTTTGCTCTCACCTCAATGAATTGCTCCTGCCCACACCTCAGCGCTGCGGCTCTCGCCCGCGCCTTGGTTGCTACGGTACTTCATTCTTTGCGCCCGCATCTACAATCCTGCACCCAGGTTATCATCAGCTACAACTTCTGCAATCCTCCTTCTCCTCATGTGACTCTTGCCAAACTTAGTCTCATTGATGATGCTCCCTTTTCTCAACGTTGCATCCACATCTTGTTGTTGCGGCCTACCCCACCAACTTGTCAGCACTCCAGAATGACCTCCAACTTCGTCATGATGATCAGCAAAATATTGACATGGTATAAGAGCGTAGGGAAAGATCCTGCGTCCGACTTCAATCTCTTCCGCCCCTCTGACGCCTGAACCTCCAGACCGCGCCGCGCCATCCGCCGTGCCAAAGCGCTCTTCATCCACAACCACTAGCAAGCATCTCCAGCAGCAACAGCACCACCTTTCACAGCAGCAGCAGCCCCTCTCGATCGACTATGACTAGAGCGTGTCACCACCATTATTGAACCAAGTATGGGCACGGCTCGGTGATGGAGCACTAGCAGCAGCAGTAGCAGCAGCAGCATCTTCCGCTGTCCTATTCATTTCACCAGCAGCTCTTCCACAGCACCATCCGTAACCTCATCAGCACCAACTGCTTCATCTCCCTTCATGGTCAAGCTCCTTACAACAGGATTGCAAGTGAGAATTGCCGCACTACGTCTTGTAGCAATGTAGCAGACATCGGCATTCTACAACATCATGACGCAGACCAAGGATCACTTCTACGAAACCCAACAGAGTTTTGGCCACCTTCTCCTTGGACTAACCTTCTTCATTGGACTCGTCCCCAACATAAGTCCAGATCCTACTACCCTCTACTTCTGCACTGGTGTTGTCTGCATTTTCATCTACACTGGCCTTGAGCTGCTGCGGAAGACAAAACCATCTGGAGAAAGCAATCGAAGGATCACCACTTCCACCAACAACATCTCTCAACAACTCCCTCCACAACTCAACAACTCCCTCACAACACGACCGGACACTGCACCATCATACCTCTCTCCTCCAGGGCCTCAGCAGAGAGAAAATCCACGAACGAAGGCACATCAACACACTCATATCATCTCCCTCACAGTCACTGAGTTTCATCTTTATGATCAACTGCCCACCTGTGTCTCTCACAACAGCACCAGAGTTCCATCAACCAGAAGCTCCTCCCCTGCACACAGAACTCGCAAAAGAAGACCTAGACATCTGCGCCATTGACACTGCCCTGCATCAACAACGGTTAGTGCCACTGAACCCCCCACAACCTCATCGTCCTCCACCAGTTCAGCTCAACACAGTCCTCTGATCACCATGGAGGAAGTGAACACTATTATGACTGAAGTCTACGGCATCAGCATCCGTTCTCCAAGCAAGTACCTGCCTTCCTCCCATCAAGCTCCTACAAGTCCAAACTGCACAACCGCTCCCAACAAAACCGACCGTCCCCGATCAAATATCTTGGCACACCGTTCTGCTCTTTCTCATCCTGAACCTACCAAATCACCAATTGAAGACCGGTCATCGCCGCCTGCTTTGACGCTCAGCCCAAGGGATGCGTGCTCATCATCTAACATCACCACCACTGGCCACCTCCATCCAAGACCACTGGACATACCCTTCCCTCCAGCAACAGCACTGCTCTCCTGTGACCTTTTTGCTCCACCCTTTGACTACTTTCTTCTTCCAGCTCATCTTCGCGACAGGGAGTCCATTATGCCAAACCCCTCATGGCTGTCTCAACCCCTCTTTCTCGGCCTCTTACCATCTCTGTCTCAACCGGTCCCCACCATGCAACATCGTGCTATCATAATCCCTTCACATAGCCCTCACAATTCCTTCAATGGACAACGACATCTCCTAAAGGTGACCCGATTCGGACTTCCTAGCTAGATGGCCACCAACAGCAAGTCGTCCTACAACAATCCTGCCATTCCCAACATCCCGAGTCGCCTGCCAACATCACCAGGACACATTCATCCCTTTCTTTGTCGTGTGGCATTGAGGGCGGGTGTCAGAAAGAATAATCAATGACCACAGGACAAACCATTTACCCGACCTCCAACATTTATATATGGTCTACCCTCTCTGCCCAAGGGGTCTCCGAGAAAAAGCAAATGGGAGTTCCTGATCAACTCTCCGTACAACAACGCAGGACAGCTCCAAAACCGCCAACCGAACAACGGTCATCCAAAGTCCTACCAGCTACCAGTGGCGGGAGAAGATTCTCCCACTCCGTCAACAACGGAAAAGCGGCGCAATCCTCGCGTCACGACAACAGGCGGTAGCAGCCCAGCGATCACCTCCGCAAGATCAGTGCGGATGAATCCGGTGACTCCGCGCTCCACGAGGGCAGCCGCTACCAAAGCCCAGCTTCGACTGCACCTCACCTACTTTCCACCCTAGCACTTAGCTCTAGGATAGGATAGACTAGAGGAACTAGTAGTGTGCCCTATATCTATCCGTGTCAGTTGCATGCTATCTTCTTATCAACTATCATTCAGTTGTTCACCTCCTTCTGTTCTGCCCACCATCTTGGCTGCGACGTCTCCTCAGCTCTGTTACTTGTACTCTGCCCGCCTCCTTGGCTGCGGCATGCCTTCAGTTCTCCATTTCTCTTCGCCCGCCTTCTCGACTACGGCGTCGGTTCTCTCTCTGTAATCCGTTTCGTACTTGGGCTTCCTTTTGATTGCAGTCCTTCCTCAGCCCGCACTTTGGCGTTGCGGCCTAGCAGCCCGCGCCTACGTGCTGCGGCATTTAGCCTCACATCAGCGCCAGTGCAACCCTTCACTGCGCCCACGCTGACTTTGCTCTCACCTCAGTGAATTGCTCCTGCCCGCACCTCGGCGCTGCGGCTCTCGCCCGCGCCTCGGTTGCTGCGGTACTTCATTCTTTGCGCCCGCATCTACAATGCTGCGCCCAGGTTATCATCAGCTACAACTTCTGCAATCCTCCTCCTCCTCATGTGACTCTTGCCGAACTTAGTCTCATTGATGTTGCTGCCTTTTCTCAACGTTGCATCCACATCTTGTTGTTGCGGCCTACCCCACCAACTTGTCAGCACTCTTGAATGACCTCCAACTTCGTCCTGATGATCAGCAAAATACTGACACTCTGCTTTCCTTGACATCTGATGTCGTGAGGTATGCTTGATGGCTGGGACGTTGTTGTTGGCGTCCTTGAAATTGTCCCTGAAACTGTTCATGTGGTCTCTTCTTTGGACAATCCAGTTGTATGTGCCCTTTCTGTCCACAAGTCCAACAGATTCTGTCGCCAGGGGGCACAAAAGGTCGAGAAAAATATGCTCCTTGTGCTTGTGGATAGCGCGTTGATGTAGATGCCATGGTTTGTTGACTTGTCGGCGGCCCATTTCCATAGCTTGTGAACTTCTTAGTCCGCAGACTTTGATACTTGGCTGCCAAAGCAGCTTCTCCGCCATTCTCCATCACATATAAATCTTCGTCTTTAGATAGCTGTTCAATGGCCTTCTCCAGGGTTACCTCAAGACCCTTAGCAGCTTGTATCGCCGCTGCAGCTGCTGCTCCAGCTGCTGTGACAGCGGCACCCGTGGCAACAGTGATGGCTTCTTGAATGGCTGTTAGTTGAGAGGCCACTGGGCTTCCTTGATCTCTGTATGTCTGAAACCTGTGGATGGTTTCTTTTAATCTGGCAGGAAGTCCATGGAAAAGGGTTATGATCATGATTTGATCAGAAATGGGTTCACCCATTGCAATGATTTTGGCGGCGAGGTCTTTGAGGTGGGTAATGTGGTCCTCCAGTCTTGTTCCCTCTTCCATTCTTTAGGTATGGAAGGCTGTGAGGAGATCACCAAGTTCAATATCACTGGTTCTCTCGTAAGGGGTCTTCAATGCCTTCCATGCCTTCCATGCCTTCCGAGGACACAGGGTGTCATTGCTGCCGCGAATCAAAAGTTTAAGACGTTCCGTGAGTTGCATAGCCAGAATAGAAAATGCCTAGTCACATCATCATTGCCATGTGGTCTTTTCTTCTGCTGAGGCATTGGCTAGAAGTGTTTCCGTGGAAGGATCAGACACCACGCCCCACAGTTTCTTGTTGAGAAAGACCATGCGCATATTGAAGGCCCACGTAGGATAGTCGTCATCGTCGCAAATCGGTATCCTGAAATTCTCTCCATTGCCGCCACTTGTTAGTGCCATGAAGTTGGGGCCTCGTCTACACCACCTGCTCTGATACCAAATGTAGACATTAGAGTTCCTTCCAGGACCTTTGAAGTACTATGGGACTCATGTACTTCCTTCCATGTAAACTGAAGAATCAGTCACACATGGCACTGACACTTGTGCCTGATTTCATACACTACACAGTTACCAAGAGGTTACACACTGTGCACCTGTACACGACTTGTCTCTTGGCAATTCCAATGATAGGTTGTACCCCCAAAATGGTTGAATATCAACAAATCAATGTGAAAATGAAGTTTCTACCTATTCATGCTAGTCTACAGCTAGGAAATACAAAACAGTGAGGTGCTTCATCGAGCCTCAGATTGTCCGGTACTCCGATGTCTGTTCTTCGGCAGTCACGGCCGTACCGGATGCCAGTCTTGAGCAACCAAGGTTGGCGGACGCCCAGCGCCCACGGTAATCATCCACACGAGAGGAGCCAGTGCTCGCACTCCCGGTTGATCGACGGCTGTACTCAGCCCGTCGTTCTCCCCGTGATCGCTCGCCGTCAGTCTGCTCCTTTATAAAACTGTTCACTTGATCTCTCGATCCTCGTCATCCATCCCCGTTGCTCCACAACTGCCACATCAGCATAGGAGACCGAGAGGAGCCGGTGCTCGCACTTTCGGTCCTTGCGTCCAGAGCCACTCTGTCGACTTCTGCAAGTTACGCCGGAATATAATCAGTTCATGTCCATGTCACCATTGTCGTAGGACAGACAGGAGAGTCGAGAGAGAGAGAGAGAGAGAGAGAGAGAGAGAGAGAGAGTGGCGACCTCTTTCCCGGCTCTCCATCTTTTGCCGTGCCACGTCCCTCAGCTCAGAGTATGTCACGTTTTCTCTTTCTGGTCGGTTGTGGCATAAACTATGCCACTTTTCTCCTTTTGCTCATTGCTCAAAATCCGACCGTTGGATGAAGCTCAAACTTGGAGGGTAAGGAGATGACGACGTGAGCTTTCTGCTATTGTAGTCATATTTGGGATCGGAGGAGAAATGAGAGAGATAGGGATTTTCAAACAGTGCAGGGTGGTATAGGGTGGTGCAAGGTGGTGGAAGATGGTGCAGGATGGTGCAGGATGATACATGGTGGTACAGGATGTGCACGGTGGTACAAAGTGGTGCAGGGTGGTGTAGGGTGGTACATGATGGTACAAGGTGGTACAGGATGGTGTAAGATTGTACAGGATGGTACAAGATGGTGCAGGATGGTGCAGGGTTGTGTAGAGTGGTAGAGGGTGGTGGAGGATGGTGAAGTATGCTGCAAGGTGATGTAAGGCAGTGCAAGTTGGTACAAGATGGTGGAGGATGGTGTAGGATGGACTAAGATGGTGAAGGGTGGTGCAGGGTGCTACAAAGTGGACTAAGATGATGTAAGGTGGTGCAGGGTCATACAGGATGGTGCAGGATGGTGTAGGGTGCACTAGGATTGTTCAGTATGATGTAGGATGGTACACACAAGGTGCTACAGGATGGTACAAGATGGTACAGGGTGGTGCAGGATGGTATAGGATGGTACATAGTGGTACAAGATGGTGTAGGGTGGTACAGGACGGTACATACCAGGTGGTACTGGGTAGTGCAGGATGGTACAGGGTGGTGCAGGGTGGTGCAAGATGGTGTAGGATAGTATAAGGTGGTACACGGTGGTTCAAGGTCGTATAGGGTGGTG
The DNA here is from genome assembly GCA_023375785.1 of Penium margaritaceum. Taxonomy (NCBI): domain Eukaryota; kingdom Viridiplantae; phylum Streptophyta; class Zygnematophyceae; order Desmidiales; family Peniaceae; genus Penium; species Penium margaritaceum. Next base: position 97,605 of record SZWC01008416.1, on the reverse strand, counting down.
CAAAAGGGTGCAGGGTGGTGTAGGATGATGTAGGGTACTGCAAGGTGGTGCAAGATGTTACTGGATTGTGCAAGGTGGTATAGGATAGTGTAGGTATAGGATGGTGCAGGTGCATGGTGGTATAGGATGGTGTAGGATGGTATATTGTGGTGCAGGTGTAGGGTGATGCAGGTGCAGGACGGTGCATGATGGTGCAGGATAGTGTAGGTACAGGATGGTGCACTTGCAGGATGGTATGGGGTGGTACAAGATGGTACACGATGGTGCAAAGTGGTGCAAGATAGTACAGGGTGGTGCAGGATGGTGCATGTGGAAGGTGTTGCATGTACCGGGTGGTGCAGGTGTAGGTGCAGGATGGTACAGGGTGGTAGACAATGGTGCAGGTTGGTGTAGGGTAGTGTAGGATGGTGCAGGATGGTGGAGGGTGATTTTGGATGGTACATGATGATATAGGATGGTGCAGGATGGTGCGGGATGGTGTAAGTGCAGGATGGTGTAGGATGGTGCAGGATGGTATAGATGGTGCAGAGTGGTGCAGGTTGGTGCACGATGGTGTAGGATGGTACTGGTACAGGGTGGTGAAGGATGGGGTAGGATGGTCTAGGATGGTGCAAGTGCAAGGTGGTGCAGGTACACGATGGTGTAGGATGATGGAGGGTGGTACAGGTGCAAGATGGTGTAGGATGGTGCAAGATGGTATTGGGTGGTACATGGTAGTGCAGGATGGTGTAGGGTGGTGTAGGGTGGTACAAGATGGTTTTGGCTGGTGCAGGATGATTCAGGGTAGTGCAGGATGGTGCAGGGTGGTGTAGGGTGGTGCAGGATGGTACAAGGTGGTGTAGGATGGTGCACACGTAGTATAGGATGGTATATGGTGGTGCAGGATGGTGCAAGGTATCGCAGGGTGGTCCAAGGTGGTGCAAGGTTTTGTAGGATGGTCTAGTGGTTTAGTGACATACTTTGTGCTGAGGGCTTGGCACGGCAAAAAAGGCAAGAGGGCCAGGAGAGAGGTCGCTACTCTCTCTCCTGACCCTCCTATCTATGTGGCAGGGCATGGTATGGCTGTGGGCAGGCCTCTTTAGGCGTCCCACTAATCCATCTATCCGCAGCCCTATCTACTCGTCCCATCACGACAGTGACATGGAAAGAAGCTGCATTTACTCCGGCGTGATAAATGGAAGCAGAGGGAATGATTCGGCTGGCAGCAACCGAGAGTGCAAGCGTGAGCTCCTCTCGGTTGCCGGCGCTGACGTGGCAACTAAGGAAGCGACAGGGATGGCAGCCAAAGACCGAGAGACCAAACCGACAGGTTTTATAAAGAAGAAAAACAACAGTAAGAAATCATGGAAGGACGACGGGCTGATCGCAGCCATCGATCAACCGAGAGTGCGAGCACCAGCTCCTATTGTGTTGACGAGCACCGAGGATGCTGGGCGTCCGCCAACCTCGGAGTGCTTGAGGCCGGCGTCCTGTACGGTCGTGACAGCCAAAGATCAGACACCGGAGTACCGGACTGTCTGAGGCTCAATGAGCATCTCGTTGTTTTGTATTTCCTAGTGATCAGACTAGTACAAATAGGTGGCACTTTCATTTGTAGATTGCTTCATCTGTACTTCACCATTTTGAAAGTATAGCCTATCGTTGGAAATTGCAAGAGACGAGCCGTGTATTGGTGATATCAGTTTACCACTTGAATCACCTGTGTAACTTGCAGTTGACTTTACTGTGATGGACTGTCATATTGTGTATCTGGAGGTTCCCAAAAGTGTACAAATCAGTATGAATGTGTTTGAGCTTTGTGTATCATTCTCCTGAGACATGTAAAGATCCTTCAGAGACCTGAGATTAATATTTGATATCAGAGCAAGTGGTGCATTACCAGGAGAAGTATTGGTGATACCCATTTTAAATGGGGCAGACTATCACACCTTCGCCTAAAACATGAGGATGGTGTTCTTGAACAAGGGACGTTGGGGCTTAGTGGTTGATCCACCAACACAAACGCTTGGTGTAGCAGCCACACAAGAAGAGCGCAATGTCTTCAAGCGCCGCTGCGATCATGCCTCCAGCCTTTTAGAGCTGCAGTTGGAAGAACGCCTCAAATTTTTTAATCCGTGACAACAACACCGATTTCTGTCCCAGACTAGCCTGGGATGTTCTCAAGAGAAGGTATGAGAAGACAGGTGACGACGAATTCGGAAACCTTCTCAAGGAACTTCACACTCTTCATATGAGTGAGCAAACCAGACTGGAAGACCACGTTTCTCATCTCAAAGGGTTTGTAGGCCGCATCATCGGCCTCAGAGAGCCAGTGTCAGAAAGGGTACTCGTTCAAGCTCTCTTCAATGCCTTACCTTCACGGTTTGATGAGACTGCTCACAGACTCAAGACCTTCAACACAAATCGTAAGGAAGATGATGACAAGCTGACACAACTTGGAGCTGCGCCCGGTGATATGCAACAAGCTATCACTGTCAATGGACAAGCGGTACTAGTAGCAGCAACAGAAGTCCCAGCAGCGGTGCTACCGGTAGCGGCAGCAGTGGCTATAGCAGTACAGCCTCATGTACTATCTCTGTGCAAGAGCTCATGCAGGATGAAGACAAATACATCAAAGCCAATGGTGGGGAAGTGGGTCTGGCAGCAAAATATCAAGACAGACAAGAACGCAGGTCCAAGCAGTTTCAATACCATGGACATCCACCACCAACCCACCAAGGAACCATGTCTACATTTCACCGACCTCAGCAGTTTCAACCTTATGGGAAGCTCCTGTCAAGCAGTCAAGGAACCATGACCACATTCAACAGACCAGTGCAAGCCAACAAGACACCAAGGCCATGTGTTCAACCCGATGAACGCATATGCTGGCGCTTGCAGCGCCAGCATATGCGTTCCAGGGTCATGTCCAAGCTAAATGTCCTGTCTAGCAATCACAAGGCCACATATCAGACATTCGCAGCAAGCGTACATGGCAGTATCCCCCGATGCACCAACAATTACTATTATGTCAAACATGCTGGCTAACTTCTCTGCTCTACTCTCAGGCCTTTTAATTCGGCCACAGAACATGATGATGCCACCACCTACAGGTTCAGACAACATTCCTCATATCAACCTCCTGCCAGAAGAGAGTGTGCCAGAAGAACCAGCAGAAGCATGTTACAACGAAGATCATCCTCTTCAAGACACTGATGATTCAGACAGGTCAATCTATGAAGAACTCGCCATGTGCACTGTGGAAAGCGTTTTTCTTCTCGTGGCTGGTGTGCTAGCATGGATCATTGATTCCGGATGTACCAAGCATATGACCAACCGCAAGGACTGGTTTGTCTCATTCCATCAATTTTCCAAACCACGTGGTATACGCGTTGGGGATGGCCGGATGATACCTGCCTATGGTCAAGGCACTGTCAAAGTTCTCATTTAGCTTTGAGGAAACTCGTGGAAACCCGTGGTGCATACATTTGACGACGTCTTATATGTTCCAGATCTTGCAGCAATCCTGCTGTCAATTGGCCGCATTAATGACAAAGGATACAACGTCGTATGTGATGTCAATAAAAATTGCAAAGTGATGGAAATCAAAAGGAAATTTGGTTGTCGTTGCCCATCGCAAAGGCAACCTCACAATTCTTGACACGTGAGAGGCGTCAACATCCATGGACATTACTGATGAACCTGAAGAGGCCCTTGCCGCCACAACAGAGGCAGTTATTCCATCTGTACCAACATTGAAAGACCTATGGCACAAGCGATACGCTCACGTGAATACCATCACACAGCGTGATATGGCTACCAAACAGATGGTCTATGATCTACCAACAACACTAGCAACTGGTGCCTCTACATCTCCCTGTTCCGGATGCCTCACGAGAAAGTAGCATTTTCGGTCATTCAAATAATATGAAACCACCAGCACACATGCTCCACTCGAGCTTCTTTATATGGATCTTTATTTTATCAAGGAACCTTCACTGTCGGGGAAGCACTATTTCCTGGTCATCGTTGATGACTACACACACTATGTCTGGGTGAAGATTCTGAGGTACAAAAAGGAAGCTGCTGATGTTATCAAGACTTGGGTGCGACTGGTTGAAAACGAGACTGACCTCACTGTCAAGAAGATCAGAACCGACAACGGTGGTGAGTTTGTCTACCAAGTCCTACATGCCCACTTCACTAAGGAAGGCATTCTCCATCAACGCACTCTACCGCATACTCCTCAGCAAAAAGGCAAGGCTGAAAGAATTAACCAGACCTTGCTTGACCGCACACGAACTCTGCTCCATATCGCTGGACTGCCATCCGTTTTCTGGAGCAAGGCCATTGCCACTGCTGCAAATCTCACCAACAGACTTCTAACAGGGAAGCTGCCAAGCCTCTGCCATACTCCATGTCAGGCTTGGACCAGTCACAAACCACACAGCAGTCATCTACACATTTTCGGCTGTGCAGCCCATGTTTGGATTCGTCCTGATGAGCGCTCCAAGCTTGAGCCTCGGTCCAAACTCTGCTTCTTACTGGGGTATGAAGGCCACTGTGATATCTACCGTGTCTGGAATCCCTCCGCACGGAATGTGATCTGTGTTCGTCAACCTGTCTTTGACGAGACCATGTTCTATAACAAAGCCAAGGCAGCACCACTGCCCTCTCATGAAATCTATGTTGAACCTGTTCTTGAGCCCCTTTAGAAGTTCTCCATTGACCCCACAATTGTTGGAAAATCCCTATCTCCTTTCATTTATGACCAATCACCCTCCAATTATACACTCTTTTTCCAGTGTACATCGTATACTGTATAGAAAGATAACTTACAGGAAATACACATACCCCACGTACACCAGATGGCAACTTCCAGTACATACACATATCCCACGTACAAAGAAAGGCACCTTCCAAGAAACCACATTACTTGACCAGTACCCCCATACACTCACCACATACAACTCCCCCCTCCCTCCCCCCTAACCCCCCCCCCCACCTCTCAATCACAGCATATCACACTAGTGTACATTTAGCACCCATCTCCTCATACACTCCCCCCATGCACTCACCACATAGAACCCCCCCTCCCCTTCACTTCCTTTCCTCCCCTCCCACAATCACCTATAAATCTAAATCACGGTATTATATACTAGTGTACATTTAGCACCCATCACCCCATACACTCCCCTCATACACTCACCATATAGAACCCCTCCCCCGCGCTCCCCACATTCACTTGCACATGTGAATCACAGCATTATGCACTAGTTTACATTTAGCACACCTCTCCCCATACACTCCCTGCATACACTAGTGTAATGTTGTGATTCACATGTGCAAGTGAATGAGGGGAGTGGGGGGGAGAGGGGTGTCTACATGGTGAGTGTATGAGGGGAGTGTATGGGGTGATGGGTGCTAAATGTACACTAGTGTTAAATATTGTGATTCAGATGTGCAAGTGAATGTGGGGGGAGGGGGGGTTGTATGTGGTGAGTGTATGAGGGGAGTGTACGTGGAGATGGGTGCTAAATGTACACTAGAGTATAATGCTATGACTCGGATGTGCAAGTGAATGTGGGAGGGGGGGAGGGAAAGNAGGGGGGCGGGTTGTATGTGGTGAGTGTATAGGAGCTTCCAGGACATACACATACTCCAAGTACCTTAAAAGGCACCTTCCAAGAAATCACATTACTTCACTAGCACCCCCCATACACTCACCACATACAACCCCCCCCTCCCCCAATTCACTTACGCATGTGAATCACAACATTATACACTAGTGTACATTTAGCACCCATCTCCACACACACTCTCCCCATACACTCACCACATACAACCCTACCTCCCCCTACATTCACTTTCACATCTGAATCACAACATTATACACTAGTGTACATTTAGCACCCATCTCCACAGACACTCCCCTTACACACACATCCCTCCCACACCCCCTCATCCTACATTCACTCGCACATCTGAATCATAGCAGTATACACTAGCGCACTAGGTACACCCATCTACCCATACACTCCCCCCATACACTCACCACATACAACATCCCCCCCCCTTCATTCCCCTCCCCTCTCCCACATTTACTCGCACATCATAATCACAGCATTATACACTAGTGTACATTTAGCACCCATCACCACATACACTCCCCCCATACACTCACCATATAGAAACCCCCTCCCCACCCCCCTCCCCCACACTCACTTGCACATATGAATCATAGTATTATACACTAGTATACACGTAGTACCTTTCTCCACATACACTCCCCTCATACACTCACCACATACACCCCCCCCATTCACTTACACATCTGAATCACAAAATTATACACTAATGTAAATTTATCACCCATCTCCCCATACACTCCCTCCATACACTCACCATATAGAACCCCCTCCTCCCAACATTAACTTGCACATTTGAAGAAAAACATTATATACCAGTGTACATGCAACACCCATCTCCACATACACTCCCCCCACACACTCACCGCATAGGAACACTCCATGTCAGAAACTTCATGTAACCTTCATACATCATCGTATTGAACTATACACCCATGAGATGGTGTACAAAATGACCCTGATTAACCATACCTCTCTCCTTTATTTCTCCTTCGATCGCACATCTGACCACACCAGCGGAAAGCCCACGTCATCGTCCCCTTACCCTCCAAGTTTCAGCTCCATCCAAGGGTCGGATTTTGCGCAATGAGAAAAAGGAGAAAAGTGGCATAGTTTCCGCCACAACTGACCCAAAGAGGAAAAGTGACATACTCTGGGCTGAGGGACTTGGCACCGCAAAAGACGGAAAGCCGGGAGAGAGGTCGCCACTCTCTCTCCCGACTCTCCTGTCTGTCCTACATGGCGGGGCATGGTATGGCTGTGGGCAGGCCTCTTTAGGCGTCCAACTGATCCATCCATCCGCAGCTCTACTCTGATCTACTCGTCCTACGCTAATGGTGACTTGGACATGAACCACATATATTCCGGCATGACTTGTGGAAGTTGACAGAGTGTCTCTGGATGCAAGGACCGAGAGTGTGAGCACTGGCTCCTCTCGGTCTCCTGTGCTGATGTGGCACTTGCGGAGCAGCGGGGTTGAATGACGAGGACCGAGAGATCGAGCCAACAGATTTATAAAGTGGCAGATCGACGGCGAGTGATCACGGGGAGAGCGACGGGCTGAGTACAGCCGTCGATCAACCAAGAGTGCGAGCACTGGCTCCTCTCACGTGGACGAGTACCGAGGGCGCTAGGCGTTCGCCAACCTCGGTTGCTCAAGACCGGCATCCGGTACAGCCGTGACTGCCAAAGAATAGACACCGGAGTACCGGACAGCCTGAGGCTCGATGAAGCACCTCGTTGATTTATATTTCCTAGCTCTAGACTAGTACAAATAGGTAGCAACTTCATTTATAGATTGCTTCGTCTGTACTTTACCGTATTTCAAGTATAGCATACCGTTGGAAAGCGCAAGAGACGAGCCATGTATTGGTGAGATCAATGTATCCTCTTGAATCACCAGTGTGTAGTGTAACTATGTTCTTTGCAATCAATTGCAGTATGTACTTCAACCAGATCTAACAGCAAGCAGACTTGTTCCTTGTCATTCCTGAGACACCTATGAATCTGGGAGAGTACTAATTTTCACATTTGGTATCAGCAGGAGGTGCCCTTTCCAGGAGAAGTCACCATCATGGCACTGATTACGAGCAACAGACATCATGACCACTTCAAAATACCTCTTTTCAATGGAGATGACTATCAAGGCTTCGCCTTCAACATGAAAATGATCTTCATGCTGGGCATGCCAGAAGAAGGACCATATTCAACTAAACTGCCCCATACAACAACATCAAGGACGACATAGATTCAACGGAAGACCAAAGGGACAACCACGAGCGTTCTTGACAGAAGAAACACCATCCGTATTTTATGCTGCATGGCTGATTTCTTTGCTCTCCTCTCAGGGTTTACAGGCTTTCAGCCCATAGAGCAGCATCCTGCAACAGATGATGACTCCATTTTGCAATTGAATCTTCTTACCACGGAAGGGTCTACAGAAAGTGCTCATTTTTCTTAACAGATCAGCTCTAACCGCAACTCTTCAGAAGACTCAGAACGTCACATATTTGAAGAACTGGCAATGTGATCAATTGACAATGCCTATCTTCTTGCAGCCGGCATTCTCACCTGCATCATTGACTCCGGCTATACCAAGCACATGACGTGTCGGAAGGAATGGTACACCTCCTTCACTTAGTACCCACAACCTTGTGGGGTCCGAGTTGGGGATGG
>SZWC01008416.1:71845-83808 GCA_023375785.1 Penium margaritaceum | reverse complement strand
TCTTCAAACAACAGCTGTCGCAACGTTTCGAGATGAGCGACATGGGACCCCTGACCTACTATCTCGGTATTCAGGTCCATCAACCAGTTGCTAGTGGGGAGATTCAGCTCAACCAAGCCACCTACGCCCAACGGGTGGCTGACAAGTTTCACCTTGGAGATGCCAATCCCATGGCCACTGCGTTGGGTACTCAGCATGGTCTCACTAAAGTTCCCGCTCCCATCAACATTCTTTCCCCAGCCAATGCCAAGGTTTTCCCTAACATGGTTGGATCTCTGATGTACGACTCTGTGGCTACTCGACCTGACCTTTCCTATGCAGTTGGCATCCTCAGGCAGGGCTGTCAGAACACTACGACCGGTCACATTGTTGCTGCAAAAAAAAGCATCAGGTACTTACGCTCCACGGCTACACTTGGACTTCGATACTCCTCCACTGGCAACAACATCCTCCGNCTGCAACGCGGACTTATCTGGCGACCAAGCCACCAGCCGCTCCACTTCCGGCTACATGTTTCTTGTCAATGGTGCACCCGTTAGCTGGTGTTCCAAGAAGCAATCCGTCGTGGCTCTTTCCTCTGTTAAAGCCGAATACATCGCTAAAAGTGAGGCTACCCGTGAAACTGTGTGGCTTCGCATGCAGTTGTCTGAGCTTGGATTCGACCAGATGCCAGCCACTCCTATCAACTGCGACAACGAAGGCGCTATTGCTCTCTTCGAGGACCCTGTTCTTCACGACCGCACCAAACACGTTCGTCGCCAGTACCACTATGCTCGTGATGCCATTGCTGACGGCGAGGTCCGCATGCTTTACATTCCGACTGAACGACAAACAGCGGACATCTTTACCAAGCCTCTCTCTGCTGATCGTCATGCTGCTCTCTTTGCTCGTCTTGGCCTTATCTCGCTACCCTCTTCCTCTACCTCTAGGGCCGCCTCCTTCCATCCCCCCCGAATGAGGCATTGGGATGGACGGAGCCGACTACTGGCAGCGCCGTCCTGGCGTTCCGCTTCTGTGTCCCCCATATGAAGCGTTGGCACGGACGCGGGACACTCTAGGCCGCCATGCCCCTTCCCTCTCTCTCGTAATTCCTCGCATAGCCTCCCGGGTTCCCCCAAATGAGGCATTGAATCTGGTGGCTATGCGCGGAACCGCGTCTGCTCGCTTCTGCTATTTGCTCTACCCGCCCGCTGTCTCCCGTCGCTCGCGGCTCCATGCGCATCGCCTTTCAACCGCGCTTTGCTCCTGCTGCGCCTTGGTCCTCGCTTTCCGCCAAACTCCTTGACTTCGCTGCCCTCGTTGACCGCCGCTCAGCAGATACTGGGGGACATCGCAAGGCTGGCGCCTCATTCTCTCCCGGATTTTTTCAAATTCTGTCTGCCTGCTCCCTATCTCGGCTCCTTCGGCCACCTCCTCCGTCTTTTCCGCGACAAAAAAAAAGACAAAAAAAAACCAAGAACAAGGGGGCAGCACGCCGGTTTCCGCATCAACAGGGGGGCTCCGAGGGATTTCTGAAACCTTTGATGCCTGGGCCTTGCCCTACGGCAATTTTGGGGCACCCTCAAAGACCCCCCTGCCCGGACAGTCAGGTGGCCGATCCGCCTGCCTGGCCCCGCGTGGTCAGCCTCCCGGCCAACCATTGGGGGATGCTGAATCCCTCGTCGACTTCTCCCTTTTGTTTCATCCTTCAATGCACTTTTTGGCATATTGGTCCTGCCGTCCACTTTCTGCCTTTGCTTCTTGCTCGGCTCGGCTCACACGGGGGGAGAGAGTTTCTTGTCCTGTCCGCGCTTCTCCATGCCTCGTCCTCAGCTTCCCTCCTCGTCTCCTGTCCGGCGGGACATTTTTCTTTTTGTGTCCTCTCCTCTGGAGATTGGGACACAAGGGGGGGATGTTGGAAAATCCCTATCTCCTTTTTTTCTCCTTTGATCGCACATCTGACCACACCAGCGGAAAGCTCACGTCATCGTCTCCTTACCCTCCAAGTTTCAGGTCCATCCAATGGTAGGATTTTGCGCAATGAGCAAAAGGAGAAGAGTGGCATGATTTTTTCCACAACTGACCCAAAGAGGAAATGTGACATATGCTGGGCTGAGGGATTTGGCACGGCAAAAGACGGAGAGCCGGGAGAGAGGTCGCCACTCTCTCTCCCGACTCTCCTGTCTGTCCTACATGGTGGGGCATGGTATGACTGTGGACAGGCCTCTTTAGGCGTCCCACTGATCCATCCATCCGCGGCCCTACCTACTCTGCTCTACTCGTCCTACGAAAATGGTGACACGGACATGAACCGCATGTATTCCGGCGTGATTTGCGGAAGTTGACAGAGTGGCTCTAGACGCAAGGACCGAGAGTGCGAGCACCGGCTCCTCTTGGTCTCCTATGCTGAATTGGCAGTTGCGGAGCAGTGGGGTTGAATGAGGAGGACCGAGAGATTGAGCGAACAGTTTTATAAAGTGGTAGATCAACGGTGAGCGATCACGGGGAGAGCGAAGGGCTGAGTACAGCCGTCGATGAACCGAGAGTGCGAGCACTGGCTCCTCTTGCATGGACGAGTACCGAGAGCGCTGGGCGTCCGCCAACCTCGGTTGCTCGAGACCGACATCTGGTACGGCCGTGACTGCCAAAGAACAGACACCGGAGTACCGGATAGTCTGAGGCTCAATGAAGCACCTCGTTGATTTGTATTTTCTAGCTCTAGAATAGTACAAATAGGTAGCAACTTCATTTGTAGATTGCTTTGTGTGTACTTTACCATTTTCAAGTATAGCATACCTTTGGAAAGCGCAACAGACAAGCTGTGTATTGGTGACATCAGTGTATTCTCTTGAATCACCAGTGTGTAGTGTAACTGTGTTCTTTGCCATCAACAATTATAGTCTGTACTTCAACGAGATCTAACAACAAGCAGACTTGTTCCTTGTCATTCCTGAGACAGCTATGATTCTGGGTGAGTACTAGTTTTCACAACAGATGATGAGCATGCTGGCGTTCTTCCACCAGTGGTTCCTCATGAGCATGTTCCTGCTCCCATAGTTGCTGATTCTCCAGACGCCGTTCCTGATGCTCCAGCATCTGCTCCATGCAGATCTCAGTGTGAGGTGGCACAGACGGTGATTGGGGATGCGGGGCGGGTCATCACCTACCTCGATGACACCTACCTGATGGGCCCGCCAGAGTCCTTGGCGGCAGCATACGGAGTGCTCACGGTGGCACTGGGAGCGCTGGGGATGGAGGTGCAACCCCGCAAGTGCCAGTTGTTCCTGCCCGCAAGGAAGGGGCCAGTGCCTGCGGGGCTGACGGACATGGCCAGGATGACGAAGGGGATGGTGGTGCTGGGGGCTCCACTTGGGGGTGAGAGGTTCTGCAGGGAGCGGCTGGAGGCGGCGGTGCAGGTGGTGGAGAGCACCCCAGAGGGGCTGGCGGAGCTACCGGACCTACAGGCGGCCTTTGGCATCCTCAGGGAGTGCACCACCCGTCCCCTACAGCACGTGACCCTTCTCACGCCGTCTGCGGAGTGGTGGAGGGAGCGTCTCAGGCGATTCGATGAGAGGGTGAGTGTGTGCTTGAGGCGCATGCTACGGCTAGAGGAGGTACAGGGGGTGCGAGAGTGGAGGCCAGTGGAGCACGCTAAGATCCAGGCACGCCTTCCGGTGCGTCCGGGAGGAATGGGCCTTGCGACAGTCGGGGACCTTGCCCCTCTGTCGTATGTCTGTAGCAGACTTCAGTCCTGGCAGACGGTGCGGCCACTCATACAGCAGAGAGATGGAGATGGGGGAGCGGCGAAGGATGGGGAGGGGAGAGCGGAGCAAGGCCGGGGGAGTTTCAAGGAGCTGAGGGCAACGGTGCTGAGGGGGTACGGGGAGGATGTGTACAGGGGAGTCTTGGCCTGGCGGAGTGCGAGAGCGGCTGTCTGAAGCGCTTGTTCCAAGACCTGTCTGGGGCAGTGCACGGGGCACTGTTGGCGTCTCTCCGGGCAAGGGTGGGGGAGGAGCTGGGGGGAGAGGAGGCCTTGCCGCAGCTGCAATGACTGACTTCATTGCCGGGGGAGCACAGCGGACAGTGCCTACTCACGCACCCCCACTCAGTCGCAGATTAGCTCTACATGACGCCAAAGGACTGGAGGGTGTCCTGCAGGTTCCGGTTGGGCCTGCCCATCGAGCATGTATGGCACACCCCCGTCTATAGGAGCAGGGAGCGCTGCCCCATTCACCCTTGCATCCCACAACACGCATAGTAATATGTCGAGGGAGGAGTAGTGATAGCAGTCCATGACGTCGTGAAGCGAGAGCTCGCGGCCGCCATGCGGGAGAGTGGGATGGGCGGAGTGACAGTGGAGAACTCGCAGATTCTTCCGGAGGGGTGCGCAGACATCACGTGCCTGGATCCAGCGACGGGACACCTGCTGGTCTTGGACATGGTGATTGCTGATCCGCAGCGACCGAGTCGGGGGGGCCATTCGGCGGAGAGGGGAGGGGTGGCGCTGGAGCAGGCAGTACAGGTGAAGGAGATGAAATGTGGGAGGTGGAGTGGGGTGGCGGAGAGAGATCGATTGGTATTCAGCTTCCCGGCCATGGAGACGTTTGGTGCATTCTCGAGAGGCCTTGACCGAGTGCTGAAGGCGTGCACCGAGGTGACACAACGAAGATTGGTGCGGCAGGGGGGAGCGGCAAGGGTAATTGCACCGGTGAGGACCTGTTGGAAAAACTAGATTTAAGCTTTTTCCTGTGTGTATCCAATGGCAAAAGAAGAAGAGGCACGACAGAGGGCCAGGGGAGAGGCGCCACTCTCTCCCCTGACCCTCTGCCCTGTCTGCTCTACTCTACCCTACTCTACTCTGCTGGGATTAGGAGAGAGGGTAATCCCATGCCTCGCCATGTCCACTTTGTACCTGTTGTTCGAGAGACTATGGATGAGCATCAGCATATATCATGCTGGCTATTGCACTTCCGTGTTGAGTGGGATGGAGCGAGGAACAGAGGTGAGAAGAGGAGCTGACGTGGACAACTGGAGCGAGGTGTCCAGGGAGAGTGCAAAGGATGCCGGACACTCACCGGACTACTTTCGATGATGGATCTGTCGATCCATTATCAAAGAGTAATCTATGGTGGACGACCTCCAAAGAAAAGACGATCCACGGCTGGCGACAAAGGAATAAATAAAGGAGGATCTCCAAATGAGGAAAGACTATGCAAGCGAGCCAGCAGCGCAGTGTGATCGCACCCCAAGGCGAGAGCAGCCGTCTCACGCCGGCAGACTGCCGTCCCGCACTGTAGATCACACAGGGAGTTCCGGTGCAAGCGAAGACGAAGACCGAACCAAGCTCTGGAGTAGATAAGCTAGATGCGAGACTAGTTGTAGTTCAATCTATTCAGTTGTATTTCTGCTTATACCCAGATTCTCCTCTCTGGTGCCACTGGGTAGCACTCTGGTGTAATTGTCAGATGACTGGTTTCGAGTGCTGAAAATTTGTGGCTGGTTCCCACTGTCAAGAAGTTATTCAAGATGGCATTCTAAGATCCATATTTCTTCATTTGGTATCAGAGCGGGTGTGCCATACTCTTGAATCAACCTTGAACAGATCTGGATTTCTGAGAGCATAAGACGGTATGAGCAGAAGCAGAACAGAAGCAGCGGCAGTTGCCGCGTCCGTGATTCAACTGACCACCATGGCGGGTGGATCAGTGGGAGATCATTTCAAGGTTGAAGTATTTGATGGGGACAAGTATCATGAGTTCTCATTTAACATGCGGATGGTGTTCTTGGCCAAAGGGCTATGGGGGGTTGTCTCAGATCCGCCAACCAAAGTACTACCACAAAATCCAACACCTGAACAAGCAGCAGCATGGAAGAGGAAGGAGGAGCAGGCGTTTGCACTTCTGGCCATGCAAGTGACTAAAAGGCTAAAAAAATTGATACGAGATGGAAACCTTGACTTCAATCCCAGGATTGCCTGGAAACGGCTCAAGGATCGATATGATAAGATCAGTGAACAAGAGAAGATGGCTCTGCTCAACGCGTTTTACTCCCTCAAGATGGAGGAAAATACCAAGATTGATGATCATGTTACCCATCTGAAAGCTCTTGTAGAGCGCATTGCTCTCATGGGACAGGCTATTCTTGAATCGCAAGTTGTTCACAAACTGCTGGGAAGTCTACCAGAGCACTTTAACCGCACAGTTGAACATCTTCTGGTCTCTCAGGAACAAGGACTGGCAGTGGACAGAGAGATTCAGCAGCAGGCAAAAAGGATCCAGCAACAGGAACAACGGCTGCTATTACTTGAAAACAATGCAGGTGCAGTACAGGGAGGACAAGGCGGAGGTCAACAACAACAACAACAACAACTTATTCCACAACAACTGGTGCCCCTCCCATCTTTCACACTCACTCTGGAGAGAGTGTGTGACTCCATATTCCGAGCACAAGAAAAGTTCATCAGAAAAAGCGGTGGCCCTGAATCCGCGTTGTACTCCAGATTCCAGAAGGGAGGCCAGAAACGCAATTTCTCTGGCCAACATGTTTGAATTGGTGGAATAGGTTATGGACAAGGCAGACTGGCCACCATGAGCACACCAGTACATCAAGCTCAAGGCACACCACCAAGGCAACGTTCTTCACACCAGAACGTCCCTTTTGGATCTCTAGAAAATCAACACCGGGCTATGGCAAACGTACAATGCTGGAACTGCGGCAATCTTGGGCATGTCAACCGGTTTTGCCCCAAGAGAGCAAGGTTCAGACCAAAATCTCAGCAGGCAATGATGGCTCAGGACACATTCAGCCAAGGATCTGGTTGGCCGCCTTCTTCACCAGCTACTGCAGCATTGCAGACTCCAATGTCAGACGTGTCTTTGAACGACTCTCTTGATCAGCCAATGGTACCTCCAGGGTCTTCTTCGGAGTTTATGCCATCAGGAAAAATCGCCCATGAGGAAGTGGTATTTTGTACCATTGAAAGTGTATTTCTACTTACAGCTGTAGTGTTGGCTTGGATCATTGATTCAAGCTGTACCAGACACATGACCAGCAACAAGTCCTGGTTCACAAATCTCGTTCCCATCAACCCACCAAAGGCCGTGAAACTTGGTGATGGACGCATCATCCCTGCTACGGGAACAGGAACAGTGCGCATCAATGTCATGGTCAAAGGCCGCACGATGACCAGACTGCTTCATGACGTGTTATTTGTACCAGATCTCTCAGCAAACCTCCTGTCCGTGACCGAGCTCAACGACAAAAAACTCAGAGTGATCTTTGACCTTGACAAGAGTTGCAACATCTACACCGCCTCTGGCGACCTTGCAGCGACCGCCAGCAGAAGAGGGAACCTGAATATTTTGCACACCGTTGATGACAACCCTGCCATCACCCAGCCTGAACTGGTTTTTGCAGCAGCGACTGATGGAGCTGAGGCTCCGATTTCAATTCCTGCGCCCAGTCAGAGCCCAACAGAACTTTGGCACAGGAGACTCGGACATGTTGGCTACTCCACTCTGTCAAACATGGTTCAAAAGAAGATGGATCACTCACTTCCCACTGCAGTCTCCACTCCAGCAGCTGGCCATGTCTGTGAAGGATGCCTTGCTGGCAAACAGAGCCAAGCACACTTTGAGAGTCATCCTTCTCATCACAGCACCAACCGTCTTGAGCTCATTCACATGGACCTGTGCCACATTCCGACAGGGTCAATCTCAGGCAAGCATTACTTTCTGGTTCTGACCGATGATAAGACTCGCTACACGTGGGTTCATTTTCTGCGCAAACGGTCTGAGGAAGCTGACATCATTATCTCCTGGACCAAGCTGATTGAGAATGAGACCGATGTCACCATCAAACGGTTTGGATCCGACAACGGCACCGAGTTTCTGAATACCACTCTCAGCACTTTCTGCAAGTCCAAGGGTATCAAGCAAGAGACAACAGTTCCTCTCACCCGCAGCAGAATGGTCGTGCAGAAAGGATGAAACGCACCCTTCTGGACAAAGCCAGAGCTATGCTCCATGATGCCCGTCTGTCGCACACCTTCTGGGCTGCGGCAATCAACACAGCAGCACATCTTCATAACCTTATACCTTGCCGGCAGCTTGCAGACTCCATTTCACCTTTTCAGGCATGGACTGGACATCAGCCTGATGTCAGTTACCTGCACGTCTTTGGCCGCACCAACTATGCCTGGGTTCATCCCTCTCGCCGCGAAAAACTGGATCCGCATTTTCGCAAGGGAATCCTTGTCGAGTATGAAGCAGTCGGAATATTGAAGTCAACACTGGTATTCTCCCTCGGATAATCCGAGTTCTCAATAAAAGGTTCATGTTTGGCACCAAGCCCACACGAACCACCTCGCCAATGGATTGTCGGTCACGGCCAGTGACCTAAAGGCGAGGCGCCCCTAATAACCGCGACCATGTCGCAATCGCGTCCGGCTAGCGAAGAAGAAGCCGTTACGATACCTTTTGTCCTGTTCTGTGGTATATTACCGAGGATGTTCATTCCCTCGAGTTAACCAGAACAGTTCTGCTCATCCTGTTCCCCTTTGGTTCCGCGGCTTCGCCGCCGTGTCTTCGCTCTGCTCGTCCCTCACACTTTCTGTCTTTGCCAACTCTCAACGCTTCGCTCCGTTACTCTCGCTCCTTCGCTCAGCTTTCATACTCCGCCAACCATCACTCTCCTCACCAGAATTCTCTCTCACATCAACCTGTCTACCTCGGCTACCTCGCGTCTCAGCCTCTATCAGCTCCCGCGACTAACTCCTCGAACCGCTCTTGCTTACGTCACTCTTCTGACGTACACCTGCATGTCCCAATGCTTCTGCTTGCTTCTGCTACCACTGTTCTCGTGTCTGCATTCTTCTGACATGGTATCAGAGCTTCAGGCAACATCACCTGGAGTACCGTGATCGCATCATCGCTCTGCCGACACCCTTGCTTAGCTGCTTTGACTCACATTCTCCTGCCGCCGCTACCGCCATCTTGCGCCTCGCCGCCTCGTCCGCAGCTGACATTAGGAGCTCTGCCTGACGAGTTCTCCACGCTGAAGAAACGCCCCGTCATCCCAATAAGGCCCTGCACCCATTTCCACGCCCATGGCTAACACCCGGTGACGTGTCGCCCACATCAGCCACAAGTAACTCTCGAGCCGCCGCCTGCCGTCAACTACCAAAAAGCTTCTCGCAATCTGTCATTCTCTGCTCCTCATTGCGTCCGCCTCCACCAGCATCTCCTTCCCTCTCATCTCATCTCATCAACCTCATCTACACCTTCCTCGCTATCACCCTCTGTCCGCCTGTTCCCATCATCTCGAGCCGCCTTCTCGCATCGCATCCTCGCCTTGTCAGCAATTGCAGCCAAAACTGCCGCTGTCAGGATATCGGACACCACCAGTCTTCCTGCTCCCATTTCTGAGGCAACTGGGGAACAAGCCGTCACTCTCCTGGCATCAGCAGTCTAGTCCCTGCCCGCTGCCTGACTCCCTCTACCGCAACCAACTCCTTCCAGCTGTCAGGTTATCGGACACCACCAGTCTTCCTGCTCCCACTTCCAAGCCAATTGGGGAACAAGCCGTCACTCTCCTGAACGCTGAAGGAGTAGCTGCGACGCTCTGCCTCCATCTGCCGCGCCACATCTCATCTCGGCTCTCTCCGCTCGCATAGCTCTCTGTCTCTCGTCTCCTTCATCAGCCTTCGGGCTTCATCTCCACTCTCCTCCGTCGGCCCTCGTCCTCCTCCTCGCTCCAGTCTCCTCAGCTTCATCAGCCGCCCGTTCCTGCCTCATCTCCGTCTCCCTGCCATCAACATCATCCACGCCGCCTCCGCATTCGTCTCCTCGTCATCAGCATCCTTCGCGCCGCCCTTCCATCCATCATCAGCATCAGCATCATCAGCATCGCTTTATCGCGCACGTGGTTCCGCCCCTACGCCCACTCATCAATCAATCGTTTTCTCCGTTCCCGCATCGCCTTCAGCTCGGCAAAAGGATCCGCCCGGTTGCATCGCCCATTATGCGACAACCTGCGCCCACGCCGAAAACATCCGCAGCGCACGCGGTTCCGCCCCTGCACCCACTCATCAATCAATCGCTTCCTCTGCTTCCGCAAATCGCTTCCAGCTCGGCACAAGGATCCGCCCGGTCGCATCGCCTTTTTCCGCAATGACCTGCGCCCACGCCGTACCCTCCTTCAGCGCACGTGGTTTCGTCCCTGCACCCACTCATCAATCAATCGCCTCCTCCGCCTCGCATCGCTTTTTCAGCTCGGTACAAGGATCCGCACGGTCGCATCGCTCGAGTCGTGACGACCTGCGCCCACACCGAAACTTCCATCAGCGCACGCGGTTCGCCCCTGCGCCCAACCCATCGTCATCAGCTTCCATTTTTCATCATCAGTAATCACCAGCATCTGTGAAAGGCACAAGGATCTGCACGCGCTAGCTGCCCATTTCCGCAGCAGCCTGCACCCACGCCAGCAACAGATTTCTCGCGGTGCGTCTGCACCTGCCTTCCCCTTGCCGCATCTCACTCCCCTACTTCAAATAGCACACGTGGTTTCACCCCTGCACATACTCCATCATTCATCAGTTCCTCCGCCGTCATCCACCTCCACTCTGCTCGGTACAAGGATCCGCACGGTCGAATCGCCCATCCCGCGACCACCTGCACCCACGCCGCAATTTCATCGTGCACATGGTTCTACCATCCTCCACTCACTCATCTGCAGCAAAGAAAAGAAGCAGTCCCGGGAAGTCACATCACAGGAACCGGATACCACCTGTCTCCCTGCTCAATCTAGCTAACCGGTGGAACAAGCCGATGTATCCGTGAGACTGACTACCTCGCGGACAAGCACCTCCTTGCACTCTCCTGGAACTCACAAGAGTCCGCTATGGCAGAGCACTCTTTGAGTAAAGCATCGTGGCAGCGCCCTCCATCTCCTGTACCCACCATCTCACCTCCATCCCCAAGGGACCGTACCAAGGAGAATGAGCTCTCGGCGGTATCCTCTTGGAACAACACTTTCATCAAGGTCGACTCAACAACCGACCTTGATAGAACAACGGTTCCTCTCGGCACTCCCCGCAGTGGAACAAGTCATGAGCTACAATACAATCAATGCTCTTCTCCGTGTCCAGCCCTCAGTGAAGTCTACCTACTTCATTGAATGCTCAACACCCAACAGCGCACTGATTGACATTGTCACTCATCTTCCAGAGTGCCTACAGGACTGCCCCCAACTGAACAGGAAAAGAGATGGTTCAACAACTTACCATCAATGGAGAGTTGAACTCCTTCTCAATCTGGAACGACTTCAATTTTCCAAGTTCAACCTCCGACAGGTACTGCGTGGTCTCCTGGACTCAACATCCCTTCTTGGTACGGACTTGGCTGAAGCACTCCTGAAAGAGGCGCTCATCCTCACCACTCATCACTCTCTTCACCCACTCGTCCGACAACAACATGAAGCATTCTCTGAGATCTGGCTAACCCTGTATCTGACCTGCGCATCACCTTCTCTCCAGCGTTGACTTCAAAGGGGGCTGTCGGAATATTGAACTCAACACTGGTATTCTCCCTGGGATAATCCGAGTTCTCAATAAAAGGTTCATGTTCGGCACCAAGCCCACACGAACCACCTCGCCAACGGATTGTCGGTCACGGCCAGTGACCTAAAGGCAAGGCGCCCCTAATAACCGCGACCATCTCGCAATCGCGTCCGGCTAGCGAAGAAGAAGCCGTTACGATACCTTTTGTCCTGTTCTGTGATATATTACCGAGGATGTTCATTCCCTCGAGTTAACCAGAACAGTTCTTCTCATCCTGTTCCCCTTTGCTTCCGCGGCTTTGCCGCCGTGTCTTCGCTCTGCTCGTCCCTCACACTTTCTGTCTTCGCCAACTCTCAACGCTTCGCTCCGTTACTCTCGCTCCTTCGCTCAGCTTTCATACTCCGCCAACCATCACTCTCCTCACCAG
>SZWC01008416.1:47874-58736 GCA_023375785.1 Penium margaritaceum | reverse complement strand
ATGTGTCATGCACCCCAAACTTAATCAGGCATACACTTCACCTTCAAGAGTACTAACGCCTTAGCATTACATCTCAAGAAGAGCTCAAGTCGTCAATACGCAAGAGAGCATCAAGCAAGGGTTGATTGATCAGCATGCAAGACAAGTCCTTTTATAGCTGTCTGTCCAGTCCTAGAACTCAAAAGCACATTCCTGGGAAGTGGCCTGAACCAGCCACGTCACCAATAGACTTGCACTGTGGGCTTGACACATAAGCATCCTAGTGTCAAGGTGACAGACCAACCATGTAGCGTCCAAGAAGCTACGGACTTTCTTTCTTGGAAGCTTCCACAGCAAACAAGATATGCATGGGGCCAGGATCGACCTCATGACCTCTCACTTGGCCAAATCAACAAAATGGCCAAGGTAACCACTCACCCACATAGTGTACTCACAGGTCATATCTCACAAGAGACAGAGCATAGTTGAGTCACACTACAACGGATCTAGGGGTCATACCTCCACAAGGGGCAGAGCATTCCTGATCCGTCCTACAACACTGAACAAGGGGCAAAAACATTCAACAGGAGGACAATGTGCTGAGAGGGTGCAAGGCGCGACGGTGGGAGGAGAAGTGGCGGTGGGCGGAGGGGGCAGACTGGACACGGCTATACGGGGCAGAGGTTCTCCCCCAGTTCGTGCTCTCGTGCGTCCCGGCGAGAGCACTGGATACAGTCCGGGCCGCAGTCGCCGTCCCCCTCCTACGGTGCACCACGCACCCCCTTGAGGCGAGGGGCCTGTTGCTGCTGCAGGCCATGCCCAGCCTCATCCTTCACACGCGGACGGAGCAGCGCAACATCACAGACACGCA
Source organism: Penium margaritaceum (assembly GCA_023375785.1). NCBI lineage: Eukaryota > Viridiplantae > Streptophyta > Zygnematophyceae > Desmidiales > Peniaceae > Penium > Penium margaritaceum. The sequence continues at coordinate 57,886 of SZWC01008416.1, read as the reverse complement.
GTGGGTGTTGGAGCTGACGGACAGATTCATGGCGGGAGAGTGGGAGACGCTGTGGAGGGAGGCGGTGGGATAGGCGCGGCCGGCGGGGAAGTTCCCCCCTTCCCGTCGACTGTGCCAGGCGGAGCAAGAGAGGAGGGAGCAGAGGGCGCAGCGGGTGGTGACCAAGTATCACAGAGGCAAAACTTCGAAGGCGTGCAACGCTCTCGACAGTTTTGAGCTGGCGTCGCCCGGCCCGGAGGTCTTTGCCCAGCTGCAGGCGAAGCACCCCCAGCCCCAGCACCCGATTCCAGCATGGGTGGGAGAGGTGGGAGGGAGAGCGGCCACGAGCTTCCCAGATGCGGAGGGCGTCTGGAGGGCGCTCATGGAGAGCCCCAGAGGGTCGGGAGGGGGGCCCTCAGGCCTGACTCTAGACCACCTCCGCCAGATCGTGGTGGGGGATGCGGTGCTCACGAGGCTCCTGGCGCAGATGCTGACGTCGCTATGTCGGGGCTGCCTCCACCCCACTGCGAGGCGGTTCTTGGCGGCGAGCAGGCTCATAGCGCTGGCGAACCCGGATAGGGGAGTACGTCCCATCGTAATGGGGGAGGCCATCCCCATGCTGCTGTGCAGGTAGATGGTGAGTGCGGAGCGAAGGGAGATGGAGAGGGTGATGGCACCGTTGCAGCAGGCGGTGGGGGTCCAGGCGGGGAGCGACACGGTGTACCATGCCATCGCAGAGCAGCTACAGGTGCAGCCGGGGTGGAGGCTCATTAGCATTGATGTGAAGAACGCATACAACTCCCTCGAGTACGCGTCTATCTTCGAGGCGCTACGCAAGAGGGGGTTTGAGCGGCTGGTACAGGTGCTGGCGCTGTGGTACGAACAGCCCTCGGACCTCTACTACCAGGGAGGGGTCCAGTCCAACGTTCTCCAGTCGGCGAGAGGGGTGAGGCAGGGAGATCCGATCAGCCCACTCCTGTACTCGTTGGCCCAGTAGGATGCGCTAGAGGCGGCACAGACGGCGATGGGAAATGCGAGGCGGGTCATCTCCTACCTCGACGACACCTACCTGCTGGACCCACCAGAGTCCCTGGCAGCAGCATACGGGGCACTCACGATGGGGTTGGGAGCGCTGGGTATGGAGNGCAGGGGGAGGATCGGAGTCTGGGGGGGAGGGAGCAGAGGGGAGACAGTCAAAGAGCCGGGTAGAGCGGTTGAGGAAAAGCGGGGGGGGTGTGTAGGATCCCGACGGGAGAGGGGAGGGCACAGAGGGCTGGGCGGAGACGAGGGAGGAGGCCGTGCGATTCTTGGACGACTTGTTCGCCTCCAGGAGGACGACCGGGATAGGGGCTGCCGGGGAGACGGGGCGGCCAGTGAGGCGAGTCGGTCGGGAGGAGCAGCATCACGGAGAGCAGTAGGAGCGAGGGAGGGAGGGGAGAGGAGTGCGGATGTGGGAGGGGGCCACCTAGAACGCCATGGTTGTGAGAGTGACCGGGGGCGCCGGGGCAGCCAGGCGGAGGGGGGTGCCGGGGGACAGGGCAGCGGGGCGCAGAGAGGAGGCCAGTCGGGGGGCGTGCAGCGGCGGGACAGGCAGGACGGAGAGCAGGCTGGTGGCGGCGCGGCCGGCGAGAAAAGGCACGAGGGACACAAAGCGGACGCCGACAGCGCCCGAGAGAGAGGGCCAGAGGAAACGAGGGGTCGGAGGACAATGTGCTGAGAGGGTGCAGGGCGCGACGGTGGGAGGAGAAGTGGCGGTGGGCGGAGGGGGCGGACTGGACGCGGCTATACGGGGCAGAGGTTCTCCCCCAGTTCGTGCTCTCGTGCGTCCCGGCGAGAGCACTGGATACAGTCCGGGCCGCGGTCGCCGTCCCCCTCCTACGGTGCACCACGCACCCCCTTGAGGCGAGGGGCCCGCTGCTGCTGCAGGTCATGCCCAGCCTCATCCTTCACACGCGGACGCAGCAGCGCAACATCACAGACACGCAGTGGGTGTTGGAGCTGACGGACAGATTCATGGCGGGAGAGTGGGAGACGCTGTGGAGGGAGGCGGTGGGATAGGCGCGGCCGGCGGGGAAGTTCCCCCCTTCCCGTCGACTGTGCCAGGCGGAGCAAGAGAGGAGGGAGCAGAGGGCGCAGCGGGTGGTGACCAAGTATCACAGAGGCAAAACTTCAAAGGCGTGCAATGCTCTCGACAGTTTTGAGCTGGCGTCGCCCGGCCCGGAGGTCTTTGCCCAGCTGCAGGCCAAGCACCCCCAGCCCCAGCACCCGATTCCAGCATGGGAGGGAGAGGTGGAAGGGAGAGCGGCCACGAGCTTCCCAGATGCGGAGGGCGTCTGGAGGGCGCTCATGGAGAGCCCCAGAGGGTCGGGAGGGGGGCCCTCAGGCCTGACTCTAGACCACCTCCGCCAGATCGTGGTGGGGGATGCGGTGCTCACGAGGCTCCTGGCGCAGATGCTGATGTCGCTATGTCGGGGCTGCCTCCACCCCACGGCGAGGCGGTTCTTGGCGGCGAGCAGGCTCATAGCGCTGGCGAACCCGGATGGGGGAGTACGTCCCATCGTAATGGGGGAGGCCATCCCCATGCTGCTGTGCAGGTAGATGGTGAGTGCGGACCGGAGGGAGATGGAGAGGGTGATGGCACCGTTGCAGCAGGCGGTGGGGGTCCAGGCGGGGAGCGACACGGTGTACCATGCCATCGCAGAGCAGCTAGAGGTGCAGCCGGGGTGGAGGCTCATTAGCATCGATGTGAAGAACGCATACAACTCCCTCGAGTACGCGTCTATCTTCGAGGCGCTACGCAAGAGGGGGTTTGAGCGGCTGGTACAGGTGCTGGCGCTGTGGTACGAACAGCCCTCGGACCTCTACTACCAGGGAGGGGTCCAGTCCAGCGTTCTCCAGTCGGCGAGAGGGGTGAGGCAGGGAGATCCGATCAGCCCACTCCTGTACTCGTTGGCCCAGTAGGATGCGCTAGAGGCGGCACAGACGGCGATGGGAAATGCGAGGCGGGTCATCTCCTACCTCGACGACACCTACCTGCTGGACCCACCAGAGTCCCTGGCAGCAGCATACGGGGCACTCACGATGGGGTTGGGAGCGCTGGGTATGGAGGTACAGCCTCGCAAGTGCAAGTTGTTCCTGCCCGCGAGGACGGGACCGGTGCCTGCAGGGCTGGCAGACACGGCCAGGACGGCGGAGGGGATGGTGGTGCTGGGAGCCCCACTCGGGAGTGAGCGGTTCTGCAGGGAGCGGCTGGAGGCGACTGTTAAGGCTGTAAGCCAAAATACAGGACTCGCAAGTCGGACTCGCAAATCCGAGTCCGGACCCAGACTCGCAAGTCCAAATCCAGGGTCCAGGACCGACCTGGACTCGCAAATCTCACCTTGACCTCCTACAACGAGACAACGACGACAAAGAGGGGATCATTGTAGATTACGTGAATACAAATATGGGTCAAATTCCTTCTCTATTGGTTACATGTTGAGTTCACATGACTTTATAGTCACAAATTTCAAAAACACATTGATTATAACCCTTTTTTACTAGATGATGCACCAGACTCGCAATTCTTGCTCACCAGACTCGCAAATCCAGGAGACTAGACTCGCAAGTCTGGGACTCGCGAGTCCAAGTCTCAGACTCGCAAATCCGAGTCTGGCACTGGACTCGGACTCGCAAGTCAGGTTCTAGGCTCAGAATCGAGGTTTCAGACTCGCGAACACCCTTAGCGACTGTGCAGGCGGTGGAGAGTACACTGGAGGGGCTGGCAGAGCTACCGGACCTGCAGGCGGCCTTTGGTATCCTCAGGGAGTGCATCACCCGTGGGCTCCAGTACGCGACTCGCCTGACACTGCCCTCGGAGTGGTGGAGAGAGCGCCTCGGGCGGTTCGACGAGAGGGTGGGCGCGTGCTTGCGGCGCATGCTAAGGCTGGAGGAGGTGCAGGAGTTGCGGGAGCGGAGGGCGGTGGAGCATGCCAAGATCCAGGCACGCCCCCCGGTGCGCCAAGGAGGAGTGGGCCTGGCGGCAGTCAAGGACCTGGCCCCTCTGTCGCGCGTGTACAACAGGCTCCAGTCCTGGCAGACGGTGAGGCCTCTCATACAACGGCGAGGAGGGGAGGGTGGAGCGGTGGAGGAGGGGGAGGGGAGGGCGGAGTGGGGCCGGGGGAGCTTTGAGGAGCTGAGGACGACGGCGTTGAGGGGGTATGGGGAGGCGGTGTGCAGGGGAGTCCCTGGCTTGGCAGAGTGCAAGAGCGGCTGCCCAAAGCGCCTGTTCCAGGACTTGTCTGGAGCAGTGTACGAGGCGCAACTGGCGTCTCTCTGGGCCACGGTGGGGGAGGAGCTGGGGGGAGACGAGGCTTTGTCACAGCTGCAGCGACTGACTTCCTCGCAGGGGGAGCACAGCGGCGAGTGGCTGCTCGTGCACCCCCACTCGGTCCCAGACGGGCTATACATGGGGCCGGACGACTGGAGAGTGTCGTGTAGGTTCCGGCTGGGCCTGCCCATCGTGCACGTCCGGCACACTCCTGTCTGCGGGTTTAGGGAGCGCTGCCCCATCCGCCCCTGCGCCCTCCAGCATGCACTGCGCTGCGCCGAGGGAGGAGCAGCGATAGCAGCACATGACGCCGTGAAGCGAGAGCTCGCGGCCGCTATAAGGGAGAGTGGCATGGGCAGAGTGACGGTGAAGCACTCGGGGATCTTCCTAGAGGGATGCGCGGACATCACGTGCGTGGATCCAGCGACGGGACACTTGCTGGTCCTGGACGTGGTGATTGCTGATCCGCAGGGCCCAAGCTTGGGCCGTCAGTCGGCAAAGAGGGGAGGGGTGGCGATGGAGCAGGCGGTACGGGCGAAGGAGGTGAAGTATGGGAGGTGGAGCGGGGTGGCGGAGAGAGACCAGTTGGTCTTCAGCTTCCCGGCCATGGAGACGTTTGGTGCATTCTCGAGGGGCCTCGACCGGGTGTTGAAGGCCTGCACCAAGGCGACGCAGCAGAGGTTGGTGCGGAAGGGGGGAGCGGCAGAGGTGGCTGCACCAGTGAGGGCCCTCCTCAACCAGCGGGTGGGGCTGCCCCCTACCGTGTGCACAGGCGCAACAGATCTGGAAGAGGACCATGGTGTGCGCCAGAGACACGACATACGCAGGCGACGTGGCTAGGGCCAGGCCGGCCCTGTGGAGGCGGGAGGAGGGTGTTGAGCTGGCAGACATTGGCAGGGTGGAGCGAGAGTAGAGGGAGGAGGACATAGCCGTCACGTGGCATGCACGTGCGCCCCTTGTGTGTGGAGTTGGTAGGACTCTCTCGTGTGCTGATTCCTTTTTGGCCATGCTTCCCACTTGCATGACCTAGACTATGTGGGCACACAGTTGCATGCGGACACGGCCCAATCTTGCATGCAGACATGGCTCTCTTTTGCATGTGGACATGACACTCCCTTGCATGCGGACCCCTGTTGCATGATGTACCTTGGCAGACCAATTCATTGAATGAGAGCGCTATATCTATATCTATATCTATATTTGTATGTATATCTACCGTATTACCGCAATTATTCGGAAAGAAGATAATTGTGATCATTTCCAAAGCCGGACATTTTCTCCTCCAGCGTACTTCTGTAACGGTTGTTAATTAGTCCTCCAAGGGCTTCGAATTAATCCGGGGAAAAACCCCTTCGAGGGTCACTTCGAAGGAGGGCGCTGCCCTTCGAGAGAGGGCATAGCCCCAGAAAGCGCGGACGTCGCGTGGACGTCGATAACGTCCACGTGCGGCGGCCGTCGATTTGCTTGCTCGAGTTCGAACAAGCAAATCCGAACGCCTGAACGCACATCCTACTCGCGATTTTGACGCACGAGGAGATGACACGGCCGGGTCACTTCGGATTTTAGTGGCACTGAAGTGCATGAGGGCATTTCCATAACGGTACAAAACTCGGTCCGGGTTCTTTGAAAATTAAAAGCAAAAAACACCTTCGCAAACACATGTTCGAATAATTGCGTTAAACGGTACATCTAGCCCCCATAAGTGGGGGCGATTCTGATTAGTAGACAAAAATATCCAATTCATGTACTGCGACCACTATATCTATATCTATATCTATATCTATATCTATTTCTTTATCTTTATCTTTATCTATATCTATATCTATATCTATATGTATGTCTATACGTTTATCTATGTCTGTATCTATATATATATATCTATATCTATACCTATATACATCTATATCTATATCTATATCTATGTATATCTATATATTTATCTGTATTTGTATCGGTATATTTATCAATATCTATGTATTTATCTTTATCTGTATCAATTGATATACTTAAACCTTCCTAAAACACGTATAGAATTATATATATCTATTAATTATATATTTATCTTTATCTTTATCCCTGTTTATATATATATATCAATATCTATTTTTCTATATCTATATCTACGTCTATGTATATTCATATCTAAATCTACATTTATATCTAAACCATATATATATCTATACCTAAAGCCATATTTATATGGAAATATGCATATTTATCCCTTTTCACTAATATTTCAGTCAATGTTTTGATTTGCTTGTCGAAGTGAAATCCCCCTCCCCTGGGTCGTCTTCTACTCCCTTACCAAGCCTATGAGTGGCAACTCTACCAAAAAAACCAAAGGACCAGTTCTTCTCCCCTCATGCAGCCTTTCTCGCAAAGGCCAGGCGAGGACCTTCGTGGCCTCGCGATAAAGTGGCGATCGCGAGGCCTGCTTGGAGATGCCGGCCGGGGCTGCTCAGTCCTGTATGGCGGACGACGGTTTTTGACGGCCGGCTTGGGTCTCGCCGACCGTTTGCCCACTCGCGGCGGCTTGCGATGGTCCTCTCGGCCGGTAGGTCGGCGCGGGGATAGTCCTCCGCCCCCCCCGATCCCAGTTTTTGGATGGTCTGTCCGTCCCCAGCCGGGGGAAGTTCGGACCGTCCTAGACTCGGGATAACATAACCGCCCTAAAATGTTTTTTGTTTAATGGAGTAATGGAGCCTTTAGATAAGCCTTTCGGATACGGGAGATGTGATCCGCGGCGGCGTCGCCGCGCTGTCCCCGCCATCAACGCCGCACATCATTGTTACGGACCGCGAGGCACGGAACTACCAGCAGCAGCAGGAGAAACCGCAGCGAACGCAGCAGCTGCAGGAGAATCCGCAGCAAACGTAGCAGCAGCAGAAGCAGCAGCTGCAGCAGGAGGAGAGGAGTGAACAGGCGGACAAGCCAGTAACATCCGCATCCGCGCAGGCGGCCGTGTGGCCGCTGAGGATGGTGGGCGACAATCGCGTCGCGTCGCTGCAGTCGGAGCGACAACAGCAACGCGCTTACGGAGACGTCCGGACATCACTTGCTCTCACCGTACCGCATGAAGGTGAGTCTTCCGCGATGCGCTCCGCCCCACAAACTCTTTCTTCTCGGCGGAGGGCCCATTCGGCTTTTCGACTTGCTACCGGGCTGCACCACCGAGACAGCTGCTCCACCGCCGCCACTGTGACCGCTCTACAGCCACCGTCCCCGTCATTGCCGCTAAGGTGCTGCCAACATTTCCGCTTGCTCCCCGAACGGCATGCTCAGATCCTGAGATTTATTCAGGTGTCATTTGACGCTGCAGCTGGGCAGACTTGCAGGAGGAGGCAGCGTCAAGCGCAGCGGCGACTACGGCCTTGCCGCCGGAGATGGTGGAGACTGGTCTCACGGTAATGCCGCCGGAGGTGGTGGAGGCGATGTGCCAAACGCTGTCGCTGCGCGACATCGCAAGCCTCAGCCGCACGTGCCGCCACCTGCGCCTCACCGTGGCAGCTATGGTGTACCGCCGCTGCGTGAAGATCGGTAGCACCATCGCGGAAGAGCGCGGCGCGGATGAGTGGAAGGTCGCGCTGCGGATGTTTGCTCCAGGCCACGTCAGGCAGCTGTGGATAACGGCTGACGTTCACACGTCTTCGTGGCGCGGGAGGTCCCAGCAGGGGCCGCTCGTCAGCAGCGGGCCGCTTGCGCTCCTCGCCGCGCACGCGCCTTTTGTGCTCTCTCTGAGGGCAGACGTGCCGCTCGGCTCGACACCGTGGGCGCCGCCGACGGGCGGCGCCCACGCGACACGCCGTCCAAACGGCAACGGCTCGTTGACTCTAAGCGTGTCACCATCGCCGGGTTCATCCAGCCCACTCTACACTCATTCCATGACCGACGGACCTCCCTTTCCTCCTCTGCCGGCGTTCTCGTCGCTGCAGCATCTCATGTGCGCCGCATCCCCTGCAAACTTGGCTGCCATCGCGTCGCTCTCTGGCCTGGCCTCGCTGGTTCTTACGGGTGAGGTCAACGGCGAGCAGCTGACGTCGCTCGCTGGTGGGCTCAAACGCTTGACCAGTCTTAGAGTGCGTTGCAGAAGCGGACTCACATTGCATGGTGAATTGCCTCAGGCCCAAAACCACCGCCACCACCAGCACCACCAGCAGCACCACCACCACCGCCGCAGTAGGTTGCAGAATCACCACCACAACCACCACCACACTGAGCATCACCAACACCATCACCACCGTCACCACCACCAGCAAGGTCCGGACCACGGCCATGCAGCTCCGCAGACCAGGCTGCAGGTGGGTGCTGGGGCGAGAGGCAAGCAGGATGTGGGCAAGCAGGCAAGCAAGGTGGAGGTGATGGAGGTGATTAGCGCGGCTGTCGTGCGCTTCTCCGGTGTGGTCTCTGTCTTCGCCAACCTTCACCACCTCCGCCTCAGCGCGTCCGAGTTCGAACTCTCCTCCCTCTCCGCCCTCCCCTCGCTCGAAAGAGCAGAACTCTCCATTCGGCGGCTCCAACCCCAACCTCCCTCATCCACCAGCCGAGCGCTGTCGCTGACGTGGCTGGTGCTGTCCGTGGCGGAGAGCGGCACAGTGCCGCTGCATCTGTTTCCGCATCTCACCCACCTCTCCCTCACGGTGGCGCGGGACGTGGCTGTCAGTGGCTCGCTGCGCCGCCTCCCACACCTCAGCAGCTTCGCCTGTAAGGCGCTGGTAGGATGGGGCACCTGCCGCGCACAGCTGCAGTCCGCTGACTTCGCCCAGCTGAAGGAGCTGGCGAAGGTCCGGCTGGATCCGCAGCTTTTCGCCCGTCCGCTGTGGTTGCCTGCGCTTTCGCAGGTGGCAGAGCTGTCGGTGGAGGGACAGACGCTGCAGGCAGTTGAGGAGGAGGACAAGCTGAGCACTCTCAAGAAGCTACAAGCGTTGCGCTTCAGCTCAGTTTCTGCTCCGTCAGTACTCCGCCGGCTGCTGCTGCAGCTGACGGGTCTCACGGCGCTCGACATGACGTCCACTGCAAGGAGGGGTGAGCTGCCAGAGTTCCTGGCCACTGAAAGGGCCTCTGCCCCAGAGACGCTGTCCAACGAGGCTGACCCAATAGACACAGCAGGAACAGCTGCTCTCTTGGAGGTGGCATCAGGTGCAGCAGACTTTGCTCCCTCCTCCCTTACGCTCCCAGCGATCGACGACGCCGCAGCAGTCGATGGCGCTCCGAGGGAGGTGCAGTCTTCTGGCCCGTTCGCTGTGACAGCATCAGCTGCTCCTGCGCCATCAGTAGACCAGCAGGCAGTGCCGATGCCATCAGCTGCAAGCGGTTTGACACTTGAATGGAGCGGAGTGTGTGTCGGCACGCTCACGAGTGTGAAGCTGAGCATGGCGAAGGGGTTGGAACACGTTCTTAAGCTCACAGCAGCTATGGCGTGCCTCACTGAGCTGCATGCGGATGGCCTGCACTCGCTGCATGCGCCGCCATCCTGTGCCGCCCATGGGCTCCCGCGTCTCTTGTCGCTCAGTCTAACGCATCTGCAGACGGCCACACTGCCCTTCATCTCCCACACCACCTTTCCACGGCTGCAGCGGCTTGAAATCGGCGGCGATAGACTCACTTGCATTGACGCGTCATGGTTGCAGCTGCCTTCGCTGCTGCATCTGCACATTGCCATGTGCGGCTGGCTCACCACTCTCCCTGACATTGACTGCGGCAATGCATTCGCTAAAGATGGAAACA
>SZWC01008416.1:10576-44246 GCA_023375785.1 Penium margaritaceum | reverse complement strand
TGTGTGTGTGTGTGTGTGTGTGTGTGTGTGTGTGTGGGTGTGTATGTGTGTGTGTGTGTGTGTGTGCCTGTGCGATTTCTTGAGTTACCATAGCCTCACGGTTTTGCTCGCAGATTATTTCAAGTAATTTTTTTGGTGCAGGCTTAAAGCCCTCGGTCTATTTGGTAGGTTCCATCACATGTCGTTGGTGTGCATGGTTTGTGTTTGCCGTCATGTTCACTTTCGGTGGCCTGACCCTTGCAAGTTGGTCTTTCTCAGATCTTTTGTGCCAGAGTATGTGGTATAATCACACACTCCCACGGTGGATAAGCTCGTTGCACATGCGTGTACAAAGTTGACAAGTTTTGAGGTAGTATCACACCTTGGTTCCTACCACTTTTCCACCTACAGCCTTCACAATCACCTTTGACATGTCAGCTCAGCAGTACCTGCTGTTCTTTACATGGTAGCAGATCTAGATTTCAAGGTGCTGTTCTTTCTTGTTCAACCACTTGATAGCTTGGGCCGGTAGGTGTCTTCCTGGAGAAGTGAGAGCCATCTAGCTATTGTTTGAGTTTGACGCAAGGCCGCCACAAAATCAGCGGCAAGGCAAAGAAACCAAGAAGTGCAAGAGGGTACAAAAGGAGGGTTGGCATGGTTGAGTGTTGTTGGCGAGGGTGTGAAGGGGGAGGTGGAGCACGGACCCAAAGGATGCGCTGGAGGGAGCCACAAAGTGCGGGATGGGTCCAGGCCACAGCCAAATTGTGCACAACAGGAGCAGTAGCTAGCAGTGAGTGCAGCAGTGAGTGAAGCAAGAGAAAAAGGAGTTGCATCTGCTGCAGCATCAATTGAGAACCATAGAGGAAGAAGTTAAGAGCAAAGAAGCACTAGGAGCAGCAGTAGAATTGGGTTAAGCAGGTCAGGGGTCACAGAAACATGCAACAAGAGAAGGTTTGTCCACAAAAAAGGGGGGGGGGGGGGGGGGGGGGAGGATGATTCCCCTGGCTGTCGCAATAGGACACACATGCAAGAGGCACAAAGAGAAAGTCACAGAAGAGAGCAGAGACCGAAGGGAACTAGATGAAGACAGGTTTCGAGAAAACTGTGCCTTTAAGGCTAGCAACTACTCGTTGCTAAAATTGACGACCCCCACATTCTCGGTGAGGCTTCTCAACTTGACCAACGACCGTGACGCCTCACATGTTCGACAACCTACAAGCGCAGCAGGCCTCGACTAGTTTTTATCCTCATTCCTTTCCTGTACAACCAGGCTTGAAATATGGACACATGGACTTCAAGAGTAAACAATTTCTTTTGACACAACTCGTCAAATTCTGTCCTCCTTTAACACATGCTATTCTGCATTCTTCATGTGAACCACTAACTCACATTCCTTACAAAACCAAGTCCCTCACCTCTGTACATGTCCATTTCATTCCTTGTATCCATGGCCCACTGGGAATCAATGCCCGGATATTTACACCGATGTGTTGTGCGCATTTCGGCCGGATGTCCCGATCATTGTTGCTATGCTTGTCATGTTTCAACTAGGTTCAATAACCTTCTGAAATAATTAACAGAATTGCCGGCAACTACACTGATGTTTGAAGTTCGTACGATTGACTACTTGGCAGTGCCAAGTCTTTGTAAAGCTGCACCAAGAATGGTATTTGATAATCTGGAAACCCCCCGGCTTCTCGGTGAGGTTAGTTAAAGCAACATTGTGAGAATCGACAACACGAGCACAATTGGGGTCCCAGAAGCGCTAGGCTTTGGACATGGCCGAGACCCCAAGGAAATTGTACAAGCGAGCGCGCGAGCCAAGTTTACCATCACGAAGGTCCTCGGGGAGCCAAAGGACAGCAACGCAGCCCCAAACACGAGCAAGGCGGAGATCAGCACGACGGCTGAACCAGCATTCAAACAGTGAGACATGACGTGGGAGGGGACTGTGAGGAACGCGATTCCAGACCCACGTCGTGTAGGACATGGCTTCAAAGGAGAACAGGGGGGAAGGTCAGACGCACTGAGAAGGGTACGCATACCATCAGCAAGAGTCTTGTTCTAGCGTTCAGACATGCCGTTTTGATGAGGTGTATAAGGAGCCATGCTTTCCATGCTCACATCTCGAGACGAGAGAAAATGAGAGGTAGGACTAATGAATTCACCTCCACGGTTACAAAAAAAGACACGGAGACGACGACCACAAGCAAGTTCAGCCTCGGGAAGCCAGGACTCGAGAGTGGAGAAAACATCACTCCTCTTCTTGAGAGCAAAGCCCAACGTATGCAAGAGAAGTCATCGATGAGGCAAAGAACGTAACGACCAACCCCCCCAAGGGCCTCATGAGGAAGAGGCCCCATGACGTCAGTACGTAGCAGGTCGAGAGGGTGAGACGTGTGAGACTAAAAAAGTGGAGAAAGAAGACCTATGCATTTTTCCCTGAGCGCAATCAAGACAATCAGGGGGTAAGGGACAGTGAACGTGGCTCCAGAGTCAAGAATCCAGAAGCCACCCAACGCACAAACAGTGGAGGGGTCACGATTCACTTTGGAAAAGGTGGCGTGTGGTGAGAAATGCTGACCACACGCAGCTAGACAGCGGGGCAAGCAAACAGACTACCATTCCTCAATCCACAGAACATCAGCAGGAGGACACCTGAGAACATGACCGGACGAAGGACCACGCAATTTCCCAACAACGACACACGTAAGAGGCTATGACCTAGAGCGCTCACTCTCACCTCCTTGATGACGAAGGTGACGCAGGTGGACGACGTGAGAAAGCGCAGCGTCCAACTGGCGCTCGTTCTCCGGCGGGTCCGGAGTAATGACAACGCCGGCGGAGGGACGACGGAGCGGATAGGATGGAGACGCCCAGGCGGGAGGTGAGTAGGCGCCAGATGGGGGGCCGTAGAAGACCGGCCCGCCATACCCCGGGGGCCAATCCCAAGGGTAAGGAAGTGGGAGTGGAGCGACAGTCGTGCTGTAGGTGGCGGCCTTGGTGGTGACAGGGGTGCTATGGCCCATCATAGCAGTGGAGGCGGCGACACGAGAGGTGCTCCCTGACCCCCCGGAAGATCGCGCCCAGTGCGCACGCATGGCAGAAGCTACGCGCTCGTTGTCCGGTGGTGACAGACACTTTGGTACAGAATGGCCGACGGTACCACAGTTCCAGCACGTGATGGTGCTGGGAGTGGAGGAAGAAGAAGAGTTGTTTTTGGCGCCCTTCCCCTTGCCGCGGCCGGCTTTGCCCCGACCACGACCACGACCACCCCTCCTTGGTTAAGAAGAGACGTGGCAGGGGAGGAAGGTGAGGAGGAAGAGGTAGAGGATGATGAGGTAGAAGGGAGTGCTGCGGTGGCAGCTGTAATAGTTGCACGATGGATGCGCTTGTTCTGCAGAGCGCTCCACCAGTCAGTGAGGCACTGAGAGGTGAACTCCCAGAGAGCACCAATGCCCGGGGGAGATTCAGCAGGCACAGGCTCAGCGGCAAATCGCTCGAGATCTGAGGCCTTCACCTCCCTGAAGATGTCGGACAGCTCAGGGATGAGGCCGTTGACGATAGAGAGAACAACAGGAAGCTTTCCAGGTGTTGCTTTGTCGAGTTCCTTCAAAAGGCGAAGGCTGCGGGCCCAGTAGGCATATGTAGTCACTATGCATCGAGAGCGTGTTGAACTGTACTGTGAAGACACTCTGTACGGCGTGCCCAATGACAGTGGTGCGACAATTGATGAGTGCATAGGCGCCAACAGGTTCAGCAGGTGTGCGGCGGGCAGTGTCAGCATTGAAGGACCCTATCTCACCAGTGAGATCATCGGGTCCAGTGCGAATGAGAGCACGGACAGCACGCACGGACTCAGTATCAGTGGGTGGCTCTAGTAATCCTAGAGCTGCTCACCTTGTGCCCAAGCACTGAAGCCAACCTCCCAAGAAGCAAAGGAGGTGAAGTTAGGTTGTGCGGAGTCAAAGTCAGGTTTGCGCTGTGTGGGTTGTGCAAGGGCTTTCGCAACGGCACAGCCTGCAGCAGCCGCAACAGCAAGGGAGGTAGAAGTGAGAGAGCCGGTGATGTTGGATGCGGAAGCGAGGGAGGTGGAAAACGCAGCAGTAATGTCAGTAGTAGCGGATGTGGCATGCGTGGAGCACAATGCAGGCTGCAAGCGGTTGAGAAAAAGATCGGCGATGTGATCTGCAAATGTCTCCCGATCACCCTGTTCAGTGCACAACTTTTCTTCTACAGCACGCTATGTACTACAACTACTTGAAGAGTAGCACGCTCTTTTTGTAGCTCCTCCTGCAGGGCAGCCTAGTGGTCGTCGTCAACCGCCATGGTGAGTGGGATACGATTCACTCAAAGAATTTTTGGCAAAGTTTCCCTTGCCCCATTGGGCGTGGGAAAGTATGAGAGGACAATGGAATGTTGGACGGTGCTGCACGACAAAGGATGGAACACACGCACACAACCACAGGAGAGAAAGGGAAGAGGAGAAGAGGAAGGTGCCCAAGCAACAAGAGGAAGGCAGCTCACCAAGATTAACGGTGGAACCAAATAGGGGTGGCAGTGCAGCTGCTCTTGAAGCTTCGATGACTGCCACAGTGGAGGATGCAAAGACGATGAGGCAGGCGAATCCAGCAAGGGTTGCACCTGTGAAGGTGGAGACGGAAGCTGTAGCCGAGACTAGGATGCGGATCTGATGGCCAATCGATGAGGATGCAGCTGCAGGGGACACCTGAGAGGTGGAGGTCTGGATGTATACAACAACACTGGAGAGAGCGGTGGCAGCTGAGGCTGCTGCTGCTATGACAGAATCAGCTGCTGCTGCGACCCGCGTGGCTATGTTGAATGCTGCTGCTACAAGAGGGCCATGATCAACAGCAGCGATGGTATAGGTCTTAACTGCCCTACCAGCAGTAGTGCTGGCAGGTGCACGAGCAGCACGTGCTGTGGCAGCAAACGTGGAAGAGACAGTAGCGCTAGAAAGAAGGGTGGCCTCAAGAACAGTGAAGATGTCAGATGATCCAGAAGATGTAGTAGTAGCCTGAGATGCAACGGGAAATGCAGCACGACGTGAGATTGCCTCTGTTGGCTCTACTGGGGCTACTGGTGCAACTGGTACCACCCCAGCAGGGGCCGTACGTTGACTCTACCGACGCGTCCTACTGGCAATGGGAGAGCATATAGGGGACAAAGGACGACGTTGTTTGTGTGGTGGCCCCAATGCTGGTGCGTTTTGTGTGGTTGGTGGGTCGTCCGAGGCAGATTGGTAGTAGGTTGCGTACTCAACGGCGTCGGCGTGCGCCTTGTCATCTGTCGGGTCGTAGTCCTCCCCACAATAGTACCTTGGACTATCACAGCTACGGCAACGCAACCATGCCTTGATCCCCATCGGATCTGCTTCCTCCTCGCTTCGTGCAATTCGCTCGTAAAAACGCTCCCATTCATTATAGCCCCTTGAAGAGGTGGGGCTGGTTCAGTCTTCGGTGGTGAAGCCAGGGCGGCGGACCAAGCCGCAGACGCGGCCATTGCTACTGCTGCTGGGTAAGGAGAAGGAGTGCAGAATGCTCCGGTGTACGGAAAGTTAAGAGTGGTGCAACACAGAGCTGTGAACTGCGGGCTGTTGTGCTCTGAGACTGTTGTGGCAGTACAGCGCGGCACAGAGCATTGAAACAGCAAAGCAAGAGAGACAAAGGCTGCAGAGCTGCGAGGCCGAGAAGTGCAGGCCTGCAACTGACACCCTGGGCTAGAGTGCCGTGGCGAGCGTTGCTATGCTTAGTTGCTGTGGTTTTGTGGAGCTGCGGATGAGCAAGCCGTTTGAGGTGAAAGAAGATGACAGCAGGTAAGAGCAGCCAAGAGTTGCGGGGCTGAGAACTGACAGGAACGGCAATGATGCAAGCAGGAGAGGTGCTGGGTAGCAGATCGAGTTGCGAGGCAGTCGAGAGTGGTGCCACTGAGAACTGCGAGCTGCGGGTTGCCGTGTTGCAGTGGTGCGGATTTTTCAAGACGAGGTGCTGATGGTGGTGCTGGATTGCATACCCGCTCAGCACCGTGACGATGCGGCTTTTGAGCTACAGAAGTGCAGAGAAACAGCAGGGCTCAATGTGTCAAGATCCTGAAACTACGGGACCGAGAGATATGGGCCTGCAGCGAAAGCGCCGGGCTAGAATGTCGTGGCGGGTACTGTGGTGCTGAGCTGTTGCGATGCTTTGGAACTTTGGGCAAGCAAGGTGCCGGACCGAGAGTGGCTGTGGGTACTAGTGCCACAACGCCGCAGCGCCGTGGAGAAAAGGAATCTACAGGTGGCTCAGCAGCGGTGTTCGAGCTGTGCGACAGGACTTCCGAGAGACACGGATGTAGAACCCGACGTGGTGGCTAGACCGCCACTCCGCATGGCACACCACGGGTCTATGATCTGTTGAAGGGAGGGACGGTTCCCTCTTGCTCTGGTACCAGTAGGTAACGGCAAGACGTTGTCACACACTCTCTACCTAACAAGCAAAGCTCACACAACATCCATGGTGACGGGTGGAGCG
The DNA here is from genome assembly GCA_023375785.1 of Penium margaritaceum. NCBI lineage: Eukaryota > Viridiplantae > Streptophyta > Zygnematophyceae > Desmidiales > Peniaceae > Penium > Penium margaritaceum. The sequence goes on along the minus strand of SZWC01008416.1, from coordinate 37,737 downwards.
AGGAGTTAGTGAGAATCACTTAAAAAACGGCGAGAGACAAGTTCAGTGAGAGTAAAGAGCTAGCGATCTCTTAGCATCTGCTTGACCGGGCCACCTACACGAGAAGCTCGATGTGGGGCCTGGCCGCCACCCCGGGGTCGAACCAAACCGGTCGGCAATGAGCCACCGTGGTTGCTCACACCTCGGAGTGATCGAGAGTGTGGCCTTGCAGGATCAGCAACCGGGCATAATGAGCTACACAACTAGCACAACACGCAAAGCAGTTAAAAACAAGAAGCCAAATCTACCACGAGCGTATGTGGACCATGCATCTCTCAAGTATTCTCTCTCATGTTTCAGCCGTGCAATGGCTAGTCACCAAATGTTAAGAACAGCAAACACTCTCTTTGGCAGAACTGAGCATGGATGAGCCCACGCCAATCTTGCACCCGGCAGGGACGCCAGTGATGCATGGCCCACATCTTCATATGTGCTCAGTCACCTGCAATAATTGTGTGTGTGAATGGATGGAGTCAAGAGGTCACTTGCGTGTTTGACAGACATAACCAATACACCGGTGGGTGGTGGTTCTCACAAACTGCTAAGAAGATTCCTGGCCTTGATGTTGCCGATGTGGCGACATCGTCCTGTTAGCAGGCGCACTAGCAAGCAAGCACGTGCAAGAAACAGCAAGAGTAAGGCTAGGAAGACGCGCAAAGTCTCATAAGGTGCAGGAGCTTAGTAAACCAAAGAGGGATGACAATTGACAAGCATGCTACAGAAATACCCGCCATGGGGCACCGCGGGGTGATGCATGCGGCAGTGTCAATTTGTCCAATACTGGCTTAAAACAACTGTTATGGCCATAACTCTACACACAATCACCCAAATGCAACATTGTCTGAAAAATTGCTGAATCTCGAGCCGGTCTGGTATTGATTGGTGGACACACATCACAATACATGCAAATCGGGCCCAAAGCCAGTTCACCGAGAAAACTTAAGCAACTGTAGAAAAACTGCAAAGCACCCTAGTAAACACCCAAGATGAGTCTTTGGCGGCTGTCAGGCAGTTGTTGGAGGGTGGAGCCACCACTCTTCGGTGCTCCGAAACCAGCAGGGTCCCTATCAGAGATGTGCACGAGGATGGACACGGCCGAGTGGTCACAATAAGCTGTACAGAAAGTCGGGGATCACTCACATCACAACACTCTCCCATGACCCGATGGTACGCATGTCCATACGCGTGCACAACAGACACATATGCGCAATACTCAACAGTACGTAATCACAGGCCTCACTCTCAGCCACTCTCAAGTACGGGGCAAAGCGCGACTAATTGAATGGCCAAAATGAAAATTCCGCACGCCAGTGCCTTGGTCAGGTTGTTAGCCCGCTGCATGTCCATGCCGACCCAGATGATGGAGATCACTTGTCGCTCCACAAGATCACACACATGATGAGCAATGTGCTTTGTGTGTGCATGAAACACACCAGAATTATCTGCAATGACACGTTTACTCGGTTGACGATGTAAGGCTTTGACTAATGCAACTCACAAAACAAATGCTGCAACCACACCAACTTGGCAATCCCAGCCCCCAGCGCAGCATACTCTATTTATTATGAGCTACGTGTAATGCAAACCTACTTGCCATTGTGCCACAACAAAGAAGTGCCACCGAGCAGGAACACGTAGGCTGTCCGAGTTGCGCCCATCAGAGCTCCACGTCTAGACATTGTCTGTGTAGCCATCGACTACCACCAAACACTACCATCAAAAGCGAAGTGAAAACAACGGTATAGAGACCATGAATCACACCACTAGCACAACCGTGTGAACGGCTCTCGCACGAGGACACTGCAAAAACTGTGCAGGGAGGTTAACGGCAAAGGCTATGTCGGGTTGTGTGGTAGTGGCCGAGTACATCAAAGAGAAAATGTGGCGCAAGTATAGGGTCATGTCCACTGTCTTTGTCTCAAGCTCTGCTCGATCATCCTCATTTAGAGCATCCTGCCTGTCAAGTGTGATACGAGTGGAGGCTGTTGGATTTGCACAAGGGAGATCAACAAATTGCTCTCGCATAATGTTGGCAGAACATGCCTGATGTAGAAATAGTGTCTGTTGCAAACGATTTTGTACGACCTCCAGCTCGAGAAACACAGCTATAAGACCAAGGTCCTTCATCCTGTTGGCAGCCTGAAGGACTGCCCTGGCCTCCTTCATGGCCTCCATACAAGGAGACGCAACCAGGAGGCCATCCATGTAGACTTGGATAACGGTGAAGCTTCCGTCTAAGAAAAAAGGACAGGTCGATGTCACTTTGTATGTAATTGGCAAGCATCAGATCTCCTGGTTCTAGTACCTGGATGACTTTTTCAAGCCATAGAAGGTCTTGCACAGGCGTCAGACCTTGTCACAAACCTCAAAACCAGGTGCATGGAGCATGTAGATCTCCTCCTTTAAGGTTTTGTGGTGGAACGAGTTGTTCATATCCATCTGGTGTAGCTCGAATTGTGGTGAGCAACAACCCCAAACAAAGCGCGAGTGATGATCATGTGGCCAACAGATGCAAAGGTGTCAGTGAAATCTATACACTCCCTGTGAGAATCCCTTGGCCGTCAAGCAAGCCTTGTAGCAACCCAGTGTGCCATCAGACTTCACCTTCTTATGAAAGAACCACTTGGTCTTTAAAACCTTCTGTCTAGGTGGGAGCTCATAGACACCATCATCACGGATGGATCTCACCTCTTCCTCACAAGAGGCACACCAAAACTCTGCATCTTAAGCCAAGATTGCCTCCTTTAACATGCCTGGATCAAGTGTCATCGAGGGAGAGCTCTAGGTGGCTAAGGCACAAGCCTACAAACTCGGTCTGACCACGTCAAGGCTGGCTGCGATATTGCAGGCGACCAAAAACTCTCAGGAGATAAACTCATGACCGACAGGACACACTGGGTGCACCTCCGTGTAGTCTGCTTGGACACTCAGGCCAAGGGCCTTTGTTGCAAGCTCGTCACTCTGAAAACTGCGAGTGGACCGTTTGGGTGCCAAATTGACTGCCCGTTGAGCCCTAGAGGCTAGTGGTTGAAGACGACCACCGGTCTCACGGGAGTAGTCCAAAACTGTGGTGCTCACCTCTGGCTACGTTGACACCGGCTGGTCCATAGCCATAGGGACTATAGGCTCGTAAAGAAGGGGAGAGGATGCAAGATAATCATGGAGAAGTGCTAACTCATGCTCCGGGGAAGCAGGTAGAGACAGAGGACAAGTAGTGACTAGGGAGACTGCCACAAGCACAAGACCAGGTGTACCAGAGCGAACCGGCTTAGGCAAGGAAGGACATGTGCCAGAGAGGACCGTTACTGGCACAGAGGCTGGTGTGCCAGAAGGGATTGAAAATGGCACAAGAGCAGGTATGCCACAAGGGACTGAGACTGGCACGGGAGCAGGTGTGCCAGAAGGGACTGACCCTGGCATGGGAGTAGGGGTGCCAGACAGGACTAAGACTGGCATGGGAGGAGGTGTGCTTAAAGGGACTCCTACTGGCATGAGAGCAGGTGTGCTATAAGGAACGGACAAACACACAAAAGCAGGTATGCTAGAGGGAGCCGACAAGGCCACTTGACAAACAGCCATAATGGCCGTCTCGTCATCAGCTGGAGACTGGATCACAGGTGAGGAGGCCTAGAAGGACCCATCCGTAGGTCTAGACTCCTCCATCCCTGGGAAGCCACACAGGTTGGAACGTGGTCGACGGCCTGTCATAGAATGCTGGATAGGTCGCAGTATGTGAGACCCTTAAAGAAGAGAGCATCTCCAGACTCAAGGATGTGGTGACGAGCGCGGTCCCAAAAGCGCCAGGCCTTCGATTGCGAGAAAATACCAACGAAGGCACACATACGATCCCGCGGTGAGACCTTGGATCCCTCCTGGTCCTCGGTGTACCAGACATAGGCTAGGGACCTCCAAACGCGAGCAAGACAGAGGTCGACGCGATGTCCAAACCACAGCTTGTACGGCATGACATGGTCCGGAAAAGGACCGCATTGTAGGCGGTTCTAGACCCATGTCATGTAGGAAAATCCCTCAAAGGCAAAGGACTCTACAAGACCGCACTCACACCGCATGGCACGGATTCCATCCTCTGTGGTGCGGTTCCAGTGCTAAGACACGCCAATCTGCAGTGATGTAGCTAGGGCGGACAACTGGTGAAAGATACCACGCTCCGTAAAGAAGGTGACCATCTTACCTAAGAACTCATCAGATTGATCCGGATGGAACGTTCTAAGGGTCTTATGAGACTGTCACTCAGCCATCACCAGCCAGAAGTGGACTGCTAGGGCGACATAACTCTTGTGGCAGAGGCTGGAGACCCACCTCATCCGGGTAAATTTTGATGACTTTACCCCGACTGATGTTAGGATGACACCATATTGCCCCCCATCTAAGAGAGACTCGACAGGGAGGGGATCGAGAAGGTCCAAGTAGACCACCTCGATCAGATAAAGTAGTCGAGAAGTGGAGTCAGGGTAAGTGCAGTGATGCATTACCGTGAACGTAGAAGAGATAGTCGGTCTTAGAGGACTTCACAAAGGAACCTGCGTCAAGACAGAGGACTGGCTGCGTTCAAATGAGCTTGGACATAGTTTCAGAGCTCACATGGTAAAGGCAGCAATGTAGCAAACTCTAGAGTTCTGGGGAGAGAACACCAATGGAAAACACAAGTGCGGATGTAGAGGAAGTTCAGGAGGCAAAGGAACTGCAACGAGACACATGATACAGGTCATCGTCAAAAGAGGCACGAAGAACAACAACACGAGTGTCGAGAGCAGTCATAGTGGCAGAGTTAGCAGAGTGCTTTGTTAGGAATGCTGTCCTGGCGTGCCCTGAACTGCCTGAGTGTGCACGGTTACTTAGTGCAAAGAGACTTCCAAGGGAGGTGTGTGCTTTGGGTCGCCACAACACCAAGTGCAGAATTCTGGCAGAACACAGATTGCGGAAACTGAGAAAGGTTGCGAATCATTAATGGTTAGTTCTTTTGGTGAGATTACATCAGATTCTTATAGCCTGTGATCTAAGCTTTCCAACGCATCCAAGCACGCCCAAAACGGAGCAGTATAGCCCCTGCTACGCCCATCCAAGCAACCCTTGGTGGAGCCGCCTTCGGTTGCCGCCGACGTGAGTCATCTCCGACACGAGCCGACGACGGCTCGAAGCGCCTTTCTTTCATTGACAAGTCGGAGGGTGGCTCGACCTGGTCCAGGGGACCTCCCTGGTTGCTTCCTCTAGGGCCTTGGGGTCTATGGAGCCAGTTGGAGCTGAACACGGACCACCGGCGGTGGAGTATCCCGTCACCCCGGACGGATACCAGATTCCACCAGCCTCACCACCCGAACTTTGGGTAGGGCTAACTCTCTTAATTCTCAACCAAATCGAGCAAGTGAAAGCTCGAAATCGCATGGCAAAATCCAAGGAGTCCAAATCTGCAATCAGATTGGAAATCCAACCACTCTCTAGTGGTCGGACCAGGAAAACGGCAAACGGCAACCATGGCAGGGGCACTTTTTAACAATCTCCCCCGTGCACCTTCCATGCCGGATGCCCTATGCTCACTCTTTACTCGTCCACTCCTGCGCCTTTAAGCCCTTCACAGCTTGTCAACCCAAGCCCTACAAGGCTGATGACATGCCAAACCTGGGGCTGCGCCTTGGTTAAGCAATCTGCAAGCATGTGCTTTGTGCTGCAATGCTGCAGCACAACCTGTCCCTTCTCCACCATGTCGCGCGCGTAGTGGTAGCGCACGTCAATGTGCTTCGTCCTCCTGTGCTGCGTCGGGTTGTTGGTCAGCAAGATGGAGCCGGTGTTGTCCTCCTGAACCACCGTAGGCTCCTGCTGCGGCACGCCCAGCTCCCCCAGCAATCTGCGGAGCCACACCGCTTCCTTGACCGCCTCGGCCAGTGCGATGTACTCCGCCTCCACTGTGGAGGTGGCAACGCAGTCCTGCTTCCTGCTACACCACGAGACTGCTGCACCTGCAAGGAAGAACACATAGCAAGAAGTGGACTTCCTCTTGTCCACATTGCCGGCGTAGTCCGCGTCAGTGTAGCACTCCAGCCGCAAGGGGTCTGACCTCCCCTTTCCATCATACTTCATGTGCGCATGTCACGTTGCCTGCAAGTACCGGAGGATGCGCTTCGCCACCTGCCAGTGTAGTGGCCCAGGGTTGGCCACATACCTGCTCACCTAACCCACCGCGTAGGCCAAGTCCGGCAAGGTCGCCACCATGGCATACATCAGGCTGCCCACCACCGGCTGGTAGGGCACCTCCGCCATGTCCTCCTTCTCTTCTTTGGTTTGCGGCAGCTCACAACTTGTGGAGAACGGACTGCCCACTGGTTTGTAGTCCTCCATGCCGTACCGCTTCAGGACCTCGGCTGCGTACTTGGCCTGCCCCAACTCAAGCGTGCGCACCCTCCGGTTCCGCGTGATGCTCACCCCGAGGTAGTACTCCAGCTCCCCCATATCCGTCATCTTAAATCTGCTGCTCAGCTGCTCCTTGAGCTGCTGCAAAGCCACCAGATCTGATGAACACAGGATCAGGTCGTCCACGTAGAGTGCGACAATCTGATGGAATCCCTTGCTACGCCGCACGTACACGCAGTGGTCTGACTCACAGCGCTTGAAGCCAAGCTCCGCCATGTAGCCGTCCATCTGCTGGTTCCAGCACCTGGGCGCCTGTTTTAGCCCGTACAAGGCCTTCCACAGCTTGCACACTTTGCCCACCGGTGCGTCCACCACCTCCGGTACCTCAAGGTAGATCTCCTTGTCGATGATGCCGTTCAGGAATGCCGTCTTGACATCCATTTGGTGGATCTCCATGTCCTTTGCGGCTGCCACCGCGAGGATCGTCCGGATGCTTGTGAACTTGGCGACGGGTGCGAACGTCTCATCGTAGTGTTCGCCTTTCCGCTGCGCGTACCCCTTCGCCACTAGCCGCGCCTTATATTTCTCCACCTTGCTGTCCTTGGTGAGCTTCACCTTGAACAACCACTTGGAGCTGATCACCTTTGCCCCATCAGGCCGATCCACCAACTCCAAAGTGCCGTTCTCAGCAAGGGACGCAAGTTCAGATTTTATTGCTTCGCCCCACTGCTGCCCGTCAGGCCGTGCAAGCACCTCTTGCACGGTTGTCAGCTCCGTTGCGGCTGCCATCATGCACCGCGCCATGCCGACCCAACGGCCCGTGCTTGCGTCATACCGCTTTGCCGCATTCCGCTACCTCCGGCTGCGACGCGGTGACCTTGGCGATGCTGGCTGCCGGTCCTGCTGCTGCCCTGCTGCAACGTTGTCCTCGGCCGCGGGCTCCCCCGCGTCGGCTGCTGCGTCCTGCGCTTCAGCGGCACCTGCACCTGCTGCATTTCCCTGCTGTGCTCCAGCACCGTCATTTTCCGAGGCATTGATCTCTGCAGCCGTAGGCTCCTCCTCACGTTCAAGGAGTTGGAACCACTCCCCCTGCTTTGGTGAGTGTGCTGCGTCGATGTTCTTGTTGCTGCTGCAGTAGCTCTGCTGCTCATCAAACGTGACATCGCGGCTGGTGATGACGTCCTGCGTCCGTGGATCAAAGAGGCGGTACGCCTTGAGCGCACTCTCGTATCCGACGAATGCGTATGCCTTTGAACGCGGGTCCAGTTTGGAGTCTTTTCTTTGTGCGGCTTGCACCAACGCGTGCGCCTTCCACCCGAACGCCCTCAGGTGCGCCACGCTTGGTTTGCGCCCGCTCCAAGCCTCCTGCGGCATCTTCCATCCGCCCTTCCCTTTCAGCACTGCTGTTGGGGTGAGGTTGGTGATGTAGCACGCCGTACTCACGGCCTCGGCCCACAGGCTCCGTGGCAACTTTGCGTCCACGAGCATTGTCCGCGCCATGGTGAGTAGAGTCTGGTTCGCACACTCCGCCATGCCATTTGACAGAGGCGTGTACGGAGTGGTCGGCTGCCACTCAATCCCCTGCTCCTTCAGCCACCCTCCGCAGCCCATGTACTCGCCACCATTGTCGCTTCATCGCGCTCTGACCTTGCGGCCAGTGTGCCTCTCCACTGCTGCGACGCACTTCTTCAGCCGGTCTAGCACCTCGCTCTTCCGCTTCATGAAGTAGACGTAGAGTTTTCTGCTGCAATCGTCGATGAAGGTGACGAAGTACCGCACGCCCCAATGGACGGGGTCTTGATCGGTCCGCACACATCACTGTGTACGACCTCAAGCAGGTTCTCGGCCCGCCGTTGTCCGTCTTCAAACGGCTTGCGCTTCGCCTTGCCCACGATGCAAGGCTCGCACTTGTGCTCTGCGGAATCTGCTGTTGTGTCTGCTGCACCGGTGATGTTGAGGCCGCGAACCATGTCGCGCTTCGCCATCTCTTGCACGACTGCGAGCAACGAGTGCCCCAGTCGTCGATGCCACAGCTGCAGGTCTGCTCCCCCACCTTTAGCGAGGTTGACGACGCGTGCTGGCGGGTCTGCTGCGTCTGCTGCCGAGGGGATGACCTTGGTCTCAACGATGTAGAGGCCTCCCTCGCGCTTCGCCTCGAGCACAACCTCGCCGCCGCCGTCCATCCGCACGACTGCACCTTTCGTGCAGAAGAGCACTTCATAGCCCTTGTTTGTCAAGCGGCTCACACTCAAAATGTCAGCCAGGCCGGGGACATGTTGCACGTTTTGGATAACACATTGCGCCTTTTTACCACCAACCACCACCTCTATGTCCACATCACCTTGGCCGGCCGCAGGTTCGACCTTGTCGTTTGCGGTCACCATGGACTTTGCAGACTTGGTGTAGTTGATGAACCCCACCTTCTCGACTTGGGTATGCTCCTCCGCACCTGAGTCGAGGCACCACCGGTTGGCGCCCTTCAGGTCGTGGTTCCTTGTGCCATTGAGGAGCGCCTTCTTGCCTTTGGCGCCTTTGCCGCCGGCCTGCGCCTCCTCCGGACACTCCTTGGCCCAATGACACTCCTTGGCATGCACCCTTCTTGGCACCCTTCTTGCCGCCGCCCTTACCGCCGCCTTGCTTGCCGCTGCTGCTGCCACCCTGTGTTTTGGTGACCAGGGCAGTTGAGGATGATGAGGTCTTGCCACCGCTCCGACGGTGCACCTCGTTGCGGATGTACTCGGCGACTGCGCCGTATGTGAGTTTATTCTCCTCCCAACCTCCTAGCACGGTGATGAGAGGGCTCCAACTGTCGGGTAGAGCCATGAGGAGCGCCATCGCCTGCATCTTCGTATCAATATTCCACCCCACATCATTGCATTGTGAGGCAAGAGACTCAATCTACTGCATGGCGGAAATGACGTCCTCACCCTCCTCGTCAAGAGTCGCTTCATTGCGAAGATCTTGTTGGCTAGGGATGTTGATTGGTGAATGGAGCAGAGCTTCTTCCACGCGTCAGCTGCCAGCTCGCAGCCATGGATATAGCCCCACTGAGATTCATGCAGCGCCGACAAGAGGAGCACCAGCGCCTCCGTGTCCTTCTTCGCGAAGGCCTTCTTCTCCTCGTCTGTTCCGTTCGCATCTTGAACCTCCATGCCCTTCATGAGCTCCAGCAGTCCCTTGTGCGCGAGGTAGATCTCAAAATGCCACCGCCACAGCCCAAATCCAGGGCCGCCCATGTACTTTTGGATGGGCGAGGACTCCGGCTTCTGCGCCATGTTGAACTTCTACAAAGGACAGTCTCAGAGTGGGACGGCGACGTCGCCCGGAGCGACACTCCCGTGCATTGCGGAAGCCGTGAACGTCTTGGTAGGCAGGTCAGGGCTGTGGGCCCATAACCCTTTGTCAGGAATTCTGTCCTGGCGTGCCCTGAACTGCCTAAGTGTTCACGGCTTCTTAGTGCAAAGAGACTTCCAAGGGAGGTGTGTGCTTTGGGTCGCCACAACACCAAGTGCAGAATTCTGGCAGAATGCAGGTTGCGGAAACTGAGAGAGGATGCGAATCATTAATGGTTAGTTCTTTTGGTGGGGTTACTTCAGATTATTATAGCCTGTTATCTAAGCTTTCCAACGCATCCAAGCACGTCCAAAACGGAGCAGTATAGCCCCTGCTACGCCCATCCAAGCAACCCTTGGTGGAGCCGCCGACGTGAGTCATCTCCGACACGAGCCGACGACGGTTCGAAGCACCTTTCTTTCATTGACAAGTCAAAGGGCAGCTCGACCTGGTCCAGGGGACCTCCCTGGTTTCTTCCTCTAGGGCCTTGGGGTCTATGGAGCCAGTTTGAGCTGAACACGGACCACCGGCGGTGGAGTATCCCGTCACCCCGGACGGATACCAGATTCCACCCGCCTCACCACCCGAACTTTGGGTAGGGCTAACTCTCTGAATTCTCAACCAAATCGAGCAACTGAAAGCTCGAAATCGCATGGCAGAATCCAAGGAGTCCAAATCTGCAATCAGATTGAACATCCAACCACTCTCTAGTGGTCGGACCAGGAAAACGGCAAACGGCAACCATGGCAAGGGCACTTTTTAACATGCTTAACACAGAACAGGCTGAGCTCAAGAGCAAGGACAAAGAGAACATTGGAAATTTACAAGGGGCCAGACGGACCATCAAAGTGTACCACCCTGTACTCTAGACAAGAAATGACTGAACAAACCCTGTGTGAACTGACCAGACCGACGAAACAGGACCAAGCACCACGAAGTTACTACGAAGACAGGTCATGTGGTGGGTGGCTCCAAAGTCGATGATCAAAGGCCGCTTGCCTCACGACCTTTCGTCAACACAGAGAAACAGGCCACAGAGCACCCTGCCTCTACTGGATGCTTAGAGAAGGATTCGGAAGAATGACAAACAGCATAAATCTGTGACTCGTCAAGCCAGTCAATACTCTCATCACAAGCTGACTCTCCTCTTCCAAAAACATCATCACGGGCAACAAACACAGTAGGAAAAGATGTCTCTAGACCACCCGGCTGTGAAAACACACTAACAACTCCCTGCACATGTCATGCTAGCAGCTGGTGAAGATCTGCATTTGTGTGATCCCGAGGGTCCTGATCAGTGCTACCACCTGGAGAAGTGACAGCTGCTGTCGTGGTCGCAACGTGACGTGCTCATAAGTCGCCGGAAGACATCCGTTGTGTGCATGCCGCATGGAGGCTGCGCATGATCCTGGTCTAGTCAAGGAGCTGCTGGTACTCCGTGTAGCGGTAAGTACTCCCGCAGTTGTAATAGTGGAGAGAGCGCCCATTGCTAGTGCTCCTCGGGTACTGTTGCTCCTGCTGCTTCTCCTTGCTACCTTTTCGCTTTTCGTTCTTGCCTTGTGTGGTCGTTGTAATTTCCCAAATCTGCCTGCTTGAGATAGAGGGTGATGAGGAGGAAACGAAAGAGGTGGAGCTCGCTAACTAGGACAAAGGCGTCGGAGGAGTTGTGATCAGTGCTGCAACAAGTGGACTTTGCTCATGAACGACAGCGGCCTCATGAGCTCATGTTGCCTGGAGAAAGTAGTGACGAGCCCAAGGAAGTAGCTGTAATTACTCAGACAGCTCAAAGAGGGCCAATTGGTTGAAGCCCGTAAAAAGCTTCACATGGTCCACACGCGCCTCAATCATGACGGTGTCAATGGCAAAGAGCTTCATCCCGTCGCCAGTCCTAAGGGGCGTATAAAGGCGCATGGCGCTCCTCTAGTAGTCATCCGCAAGCTCTCTGGAACCCTGACTCAGGGAGTGGATTCACACAGGCGAGTCGCCCTCTTGGCGTGGATCTCCATAGCAAGCAGTGTCAGGGCCAACTCCAAGCCCTGGCATGGATCTGCTTCAGTCCCGGTCCCGGCCTCACCAAGGGAGGGGCGAAAGTCAGCCATGGTCTCCCGCAGCATGGTGTAGAGAAGACCATGCATCGCTCTCACTGATGCCTGGACCTAGTAAGCATTGCACGTCCGGTATTAGCTGTGGTAGTAGGGCCAGACACCCTTAGAGTCGGTCCACACCCAAAACAGGGTATCCTAACACTTGAAGCCCTTGTCGCTGTTGTAGCAAGGTGGAGGTGTCTCAAAGTTCTTCGGTCGTCGCTTCATGGGGAGGGCAACTTCAGGCTCGGGAGATGGTGGGCGAGGTATAGGGAGACCACCAATGAGAGAAACAACATCAAACGTGAACATCACTAAACTTCGTGGCTGTTATTGACAGCGTGAAGGTGGTGGGTAGGAGGTGTAAACTGCCAAAATGTTAATGAAGCACTAGAGGCTCCTCCTGGTGCCTGTTGTGAGACTCCTGAATGTCTCCTAAGCAAGTTTGCAATTTCTTGAAATGCGTCGGTCTGATGCAACAGCTGGCGACGCATCTCATCATGCACCCAATGAAGCTCGTCAATCGCGAGTGAGTGCGACAGTGGGCTCATGACACCCAAGTAGGAGGAAGAAGAGGGGTCTGTCGGATCCTTGTCATTATCATGGACCGGCGCCATGGGGTTGCTCAGTATGGGTCCAAATGTGAAAGTTGCCAGAACAAGAAACATTTTGTCAAAAGAATGGAGTAAGAGACGGAAGCGATGGCAGAAGCAGGTAAAAATAGAGCGATTTGGCAGACATGAAAATGCTGACGAAAGCAAGGAGCAATGCACAAAGTTAGTCGTGGAGACCAGAATAAAGGCATTGCAGGTTGAGGTAGAGTGGAAAGGTAGACAGGTGGGCAGCGAGAGAAAGTTGGATCAGAGAGTGCAGGCTTAATGGAACAAGTGATGTGCTAAGTAGAGCTAGCAAAGCAACGAGGCTGATGGGGCGAAGAGATGTGAAGCTGAGAATTGTGAGTGGATTACAGTGAAGGAGTGGGCAATGAGCAAGCAGAGCGAGGACACGACGGTGAAGCCACAGAACCAAAGGCGAACAGAATGAGAAGAATGTTCTGGGTTGAACTCGAGGGAATGAACATTCTCGGTAATACACAACAGAACAGGAAAAAATAGCAGAGCAATGGCTTCTTTCCGCTAGCCGGACAGGGGTGACCGATGCCACTTGACCGTTTGGTCTCAGTGGGTAGTCTCCGAAAGCCGTTTGTCAAGTTGGTTATGTCCAGGACCTGAACTGTTTTTGAGAGCTCAGATAATCTCTGAGGGACTTTGTCTTGTCAGATTCTATTCCCAACATCCCCCGTGATTTTGACAAGGTTAGAGAGAATGATCTCTTGTGCTAGTGGTAGTATACGTCCTCCCACATAGATGAGTGCTCTTCTCCACATTACATGAGTAGGTTGTTCCACATTTCCCCGAGGTCAGCAGAGAATTCATCAGCCTGCTGATCAAGTTTGCATCCAAGGACTCGTTTGAGTCCTTGCCTGATCTCTTGGTTGATCTGAGCCTCATAGCGGGTTAGGGCTTCATCCGAAACCTTTGGCCCCAGATAGGTCAATTTTCCAAGAAGTGCATCTGTGATCGCAAAGTCGTGCAAAAGTTCAGGGTACAAGGCCTTGTAGACCTGAAGTGCCCAGTTTTGTGCTGTGGAGGTGGAAGATGTGTGTTGCAGAACTCGTACTCTTCTGGAGAGGTTTGGGAAGCTGTTTTTGTTCTCACACGTAGTTGTCCTCCACTGTTTTCTCTATGCTTGTTGCAGAATTTGATGCCATAGCTCAGGGATGGATTTGGTCTTCAGTTGGTGATGAAGGTAAGAAGAATGGAGGCGCTCTTGAAGAAAACAGTACATGTTGAAGAATGCGTCGTCATATCATGGAATGATACAATATGGAAAGTGCAGATCTTTGTAGTATCTAGCAAGGAGGTGGGCTATGTTGTACTGGTTGATGGAGGTCCGTCGTACTAGAGTAAGAACTTGATTGTCCCAACCAATGACGTTGCTTCCATCTTCAGCTACCACAGTACAGGTCTCCCAATAAAGAGCCATGTGCAGATGCTGAAGGCGTGAGAGAGGTGATGAGGGAGGAAGGAAGGTACTGCCACTGTGCCACGCACAGAAGAAGCTCCGCCACAGCTTGTCTTCTGTGTCCTTGCAGGAGATTGAGAAAATCTTGCTGTTCCAAGATCTAAACTGGCAGAGTGACGGCTTGGTCCTCTCGTTGGCTCGATCCAGATGAGCAGGGAGACGAGTGATGTCTGGTGCACCAATGGCAGATTTTTGGAGTTGCAAGGTGATCTTGGCCTGGGATGAGAGATGAGTGATGAGGAGGGAATCAGGATGAGTTTGGTATGGGTGCGGGCCGCCACGAGATTGACAATTTCATGCGCCGAGCAAGAGCAGGTGACGGTAGTGGATTATGTTGCTGAGGAGGATGAACTGGGCGCAGGGCCCAACCTTGTACGCTGATGAAGAAATTGGCTTGGGCGCGGGTCACCGCAAGGTTGGCGGTATGACCAGGCCGGTCCTTGTGTGAAGCAGATGACAAAGACGAAGCGACAGATGAACGAGTGGGCACAGGGGTACAACCACGTGCGCTGCTGAGTATAGAGGGGTAGAATTCGGCAAGGGGAAGGCTGAAGCTGATGTGCCACGAGAAATCAGCTGTCGGCATGGGTGTAGGCCAGTGAGCTCATGTAGATCCAGGTGCTGGTGCCGGATGCAAATGGTTGGTGGTGATGTCTGGGGAGGCGGATGATGGCGGATTTCAGGACGCAGGGACGAGCCGCGTGCACCCTGGAGAATCAACGTGGGCACAGGTCACCGCGAGAGGGGCGGTTCAACCAAGCGGATCCTTGTGCCGAGCAGATGATGATGATGGAAGAGGCAGACTGGATGATTAACTGGGCACAGGGCTAAAACCACGTACACTACAGAGGATGGTGAGAATGATTGTGATGATGAAGATGATGAGGGGCGGACGAAGACAGATGCTAAGGTGGAAGCTGAAGCAGGCTGATGATGATGCGGAAGCAAACGAGATGTGGCCAATGAGGCCGATGATGTAGAGCACCAGATGATGACTAGGAGGAGGAGAAGTTGTCGAGGTAGATGTTGATGAATCAGTGAAGTCCTTTGATGTCAGCAGAGTGACGGCTTGTGACCCAATTGGCACGAGACACGGACAAGAAGACGTGTGGTGTCCGATATCCTGGTTCCGAGAGGAGATTTGCTATAGCGAGTGTGGTTCAAGAGGAGTAGAGTTGTCAAGGGAGGTTAGGAAAGTGACGGCTTGAACCCTAGTTGGCCTGAGACTTGGGCAGGAAGACTGGTGGTGTCTAATGTCCCAACTCCAGGTGACGTTGTGCTGCTGCTACGAACAAGAGGAAGTGGCACAAGAGGGCGACTCGAGACGATAATGCAAGAAGAGAGGAGGAGAAGGTAGCGGATGATGATGATGATGATGAAGTTGATGAAGGTAAAGGAGATGATAGCTTCGGTGGAAGAGGGCAGGATAAAAAAGGCACTACGGGAGACGGAGGTAGTGACGAGGACATGACCGTGTTACCTAGTCACAGAGATTATCAAGAGTGGTGAGGACAAAGGACAGGTGCATGAGGTCTACAGAGAAGGGATTTTGTGCTAAGCAAAGGCTGTCGGAGAGACAAAGATGGCAGGTAGCAGGAAGCTTCAAGGAAGTTGGCGGCGGGGGTTGGCTCGAGAGCTGCTTGTAGTTGTTGATGGCAAAGAGGCCTTGGACGTTGCCACGAGCGTAGGATGGATGTAGGGCTTCGTCACGATGCCACCACAGCTTTGAGCAGCAGTCAAAAGGAAGCTCCTGACGTCAGCTACTGATGAAGCCGAAAGGTGCAAAGCGGCAGTGGCTGTAAACGTTTGGCAGCGTATGGTAAAGGAAGTAATGAACTAATGACGTGGTCAGGAGGAACCGGGCGATGTCACTTGATGCTCTGATACCAAGTCTGAAGAATGGAGCAAGAGACGGAAGTGACGGCAGAAGCAGGTAAAAGTAGAGCAACTCGACAGACATGAATATGCTGACAAAAGCAAGGAGCAATGCAGGGATTTAGTCGTGGAGACCAGAGTTGAGGCGTTGCACGTTGAGGTAGAGAGGAGATGTAGACAGGTGGGTAGCGAGAGAAAGTTGGATCAGAGAGTGCATGCTTGATGGAATGAGTGATGTGCTGAGCAGAGCTAAGCAAAGGAGCAAGGCTGATGGGACGAAGAGATGTGAAGCTAAGATTTGCGAGTGGATGGCGATGAAGGAGTGAGCGCTGAGTGAACAGAGGGAGGACACGGTAGTGAAGCCATGGAACCAAAGGCGAACAGGATGAGAATATTGTTCTGGATTGAACTTGGGGAAATAAACATGCTCGGTAATACACACCAGAACAAGACAAAATAGCATGGAAACGGATTCTTTCCGCTAGTGGAACGTGGGTGACAGATCTCACTCTATTAGGGGTTACCTTGACCGTTTGGTCTCAGCGGGTAGTCTCTGATAGCCGTTTGTCAAGTTGGTTCGGTCCATGACCTGAACTGTTATTGAGAGCTTGCATAGTTTCCTAGGGACTTTGTCTTGTCAGATTATACTTCCAACATGTTTCTCAAGGATTGGAAACACTAGAAGAGAATGATGTTTTGGTCCCAAAATGTTGACATCAGCACAACTGATGTTAAAGTCAGAAAATAACTAGGCCAGTGAGAAAATTCTGGTGTAAATATGCTACCGTAAGTTATGCCAGCGAAGTTGTTCTTTTTTTTGGAATCATGCGGACTCTTTGTGACAAAGAAAATGGGGAGGGAGGACCTTGTCACTCCCCTACACGGTTGCACATCTACATAGATTATTCGCAGCTGCACAAGAAAGCTGCCACACTGGTGTGCAGTACAGCACTGCTACACAATAATGTTGTACAGCACAGCAACCGCGACTGCTAATGCGCAGCACTATTGCTGCTGTAGCTTCTGCTGCTGCTACAATGCTGCTACTTTTGCTCTTGCTGCTGACGGTGCAACAGTTATAATGTCGCGCTGTTACCGTCACGCTGCTACTACTGTCCGCGCCTGCTGTTGCCACTGCTGCTGCTCCTTGTCACTGTCGTTGCTTGTTTCTACTGTCGCTGCACGCTACTGTTGCTTGCAACCACCACTGGAAGCTACAGCTACGAGCTGCTTTGTGTCACAACTCATAACCAGACAGGGTGGTGCTGCTACCTGGTGCTATTGCTCCCGCTCTATGTAGCTGCTGGAGCTTGTCGTTACCAGTGCTGCTTTAGCGTTGGTGTGGTGATACCACGGCTAGTGAGGTTGGACGACTGCTGCTCACGCTTGCTGCGACGGGACCAAGGATACGGCTGTTGCGGTGACTCTCACTGCTGCTACCGATGCTACGTCCTGTGGTGCAGTTCAGCAAGAAAGATCTCACCGCTCTGATACCATGAAAAACTTCTAAGAAGCTTCCTAGCCTTGCTCCTACTGACGTGGTGACACTGTCCAGTCAATTGGCGCACTAGTCAGCAAGCAGGTGCAGAAACAACAAGGGTAAGACTGAGACATGCTAAGTCTTATAAGCTCCAATAGCTTAGTAATGAAGAGAGAGATGACAACTGACAAGGCCACAACAAAAATACCTGCTGTGGTGCATGAGGGGTGACGCACGCGGTGGTCTTAGTTTGTCCTCAAACCGGCCCAAAACCACCAGTTTGGCCATAACTATGCGCACAGTCATCCAAACACAACACTTTCTTAACGTAAAGATGCAGAATATTGAGCCGGACGCTACAGCTGGTAAGATGTACAGTTCTGACATTGATCAGTGGACACAAAATGCAAAACATGCAAATCAATCTCAAGAGCCAGCCCACCGAGAAAACGCTAGCGACGGCAAAAAATGGATAACTTGGTGTGGTATGCTTGTTTGCCCCCTTGTTCCCACACGATGCCCTGCATGTATACTCTGATTTTTTTAAAGACCCTATTTTGGGTAGTGCCTTATTTCAAATGCCATAGTTTTGCCATGGCCGGCAAAGGAAAGGCGGCGAGGAGCCATGTAGTGGTCTCGTGACCGTCATTGAGGTGTCCCAAGAAAGAAATTATACATTGTGTAGATGTCAATGTCACAACGTGGCACATAATGTAGAAATGTCCACATAACCACGTCGATGGTTTCTTGATCTTGACGTTCCATTCATACCACAATGTTTCCTCGAGAGCGGGTCCCACGGCCTGTTTTTGTCGCGTAGACTGATCTTTGCTGTGAATCGGGTCGACTGTGACATCAAAACTTCGACAAGGATGTATTTGGAATGATTCCCTCTTGTGGAGAGGCAAAATTCATGTCTGTAGCTTGTCGATTCTTTGTGAAAACGTGCAGGAGCGACGCAGAAGATTGACCAATTTCACGTCGATGGTACGAGGTCATCATTCAGATTCATATACCATCCAAAAAATCCCCCCAGTGATGGTTGTTATGCGATGTTCTAAAGGCGTATGAATGAGTACTTCGAACACGCGTATGATGTGGCAATGGCCATTGCTTGTTTGACGAATAGAAACTATCGTTCATGTCACAACTACCTTCGGGCCGTCGTAATAATCGGAACGGGAAAGGTTTTCTCACTGGTCACGTCGCACATAGATGGACCTGTACCACTGTTGTTTCTGTCAAAGGAGGATGTCGCCATGCTTTTATCTCCCGTATACATTCCAATAAAACCAGTTGCCTTTGCTTACCCATGTGCAAGCCATGTATAAACCACGGCTATACAAAGCATACAGCAGACACTAGGACAGAACTTACCATATTCCCGACATGTGACATCATGACGATATCGAAGCTGGAGGTTTGCGTGGTAAAAAAACCACAGAGCATCCCAGCAAGTACCCGGGAAGAAGTTAGGTGAGATGGAATCACACCATCACGTTTGTTTTTCAAAAAGGCAAGGCAATGGTCCCTTAGTGCTCCTCTTTTGTATGTGAGTACATGATTGGAATGCTCACGTGGCCTCCCAGGGTGCCACATCAGTACAAAATACCAACCTTTGTGCCCCTCCTCCCTCTGCCTCCCCTCCATGGACTTGGGTTCAGGAACTGAGGTTCCTAGATGGTTCGAAGATCTTGAAACCGGAACCGCGGTTCCAGAACTACGATTATTGGAACCTGTCTGCACCCTTAATTTAAGGGCTCGTTAGGAAACCCGGAAGATAAGCTGTCCATCACATCCTCTTGAGCTTCAATTTGTACCTTGTGGGCTAAAGGAACTGAAACTACGCTCTCAGATCTAGGTTTTTCTGGATTTTAGGCTGTGACAGAACACATGACGTTGTCTACCCTTTTGCAGTTTGTTTTTTGCACAAGACCACAAACATTGTGTTCAACACCCTCTGCCGCATCATCGCTCCAAGTTTTGCTTGATATGGACAGCTTTCATCATTGTGGATGGTGACGTCATCACCTACACACAGCCAAATTTTTGGCCGAGACATCAACTCTGCTAGTACTTCATATCCTCAAGAGACACTGTCAGTTTCTCGTCTGGACCATTTTGATGTTCTCACACATGGAGAGCCACACCTATGGCACCATTTTGCAACAAACGCAAGGGGTTGGCAGACCCTTCCTCTTTTTCCTCATCAGGCGTCATGAGTCCACGGTCGCAGTCACTTGCAGTTGACAAGCTTCAACGGACACAGGATGAGATGCACCCCCAGCAGCAGGGTCAGACCAACGCGTTGCAAGAGATCGCAGAGATACTGAGGGGGCGTTCTTTGGCCTCACAGCAGAAACCAGGAGGACCCACTGGAGCTGCACCATCCGTTCAGGAGTCAACGTCCTACACACCTCTACGGCTTCAGCACTCTCATCGAGTGAAAACGTCTATTTTTCAAAACGAGCGGAAATGCTCGTTTTGTTGTTTTCCCTAAATCGCAAATCCTCCCTGTTTTTACATGCTAACCCCAATTAAATAACACCCCGAATGGAATTCTGGATATTAGGGTTTTAGTTTTGTATGGGCTCCTACTGGGCCCCGCGATAACAGGGCCCAGCACGTTTTCTTTCAGTGCATCGAGAGTCTTGGACCCCACATGCAAATCACACACAAACGAACCCCTCGAACAATCACAAAACCCTTGAAAGAGGGGTTTGTGATTGTTCGATGGCCATGCTGATTTCATCAGTCCAAAGAGACATGCATGCCACATCGTGTCAACGCAAAATCAATGTCAAAACTACGTTTGGAGGCAAAACGGGGGCATACTTGCATTAATCTACAAACCCGGAGCACGGTTAGTGAAACGTGGGGGCATTTCACCGGTCCGGCTTTAGGTTTTTCTATGTTTCACGTGGGAGAAGCCAACGTGAATCATATAGGACACAATTCAAACCGTGCCCCCTATTTTGCATGAATTGTGAAAATAGCCTATAGCACAACATATTTTTAAGGCCGAACGCTGCCTGTAGTCAAACGCAGCCCGTGCAATCGACTTGAAGCTCCGGTCGAGCTCATTTCTCCCCGATCGGGGGTACGAACGAAAAAAAATGGTGTTGCAAGTGCCGATGGCCGATGACTGCCAGTAGACCAAACGCCGTCCGACCGGCGACGTTTCGCTCCGATAGCTCGTCGAGCTATGACGAGCTCTCGGAGAGCTCCCCAGGAGCCCGGCGAGCGGGGAGCAATCCCCCCCTCCCCCCCTCCCGGTAGAGCCGACGGGAGGAGAGGGGAGCGAACCTCCCTCTCCCCCCTCCAACCCCTTCTTCATGGCACCTTTGGAGGAGGGAGAGGGTATTCGCCATCCCCGTTCCTCTCTTCACATGGGCCGACTGCCCATGGGGGAGGAGAGGGGGCGTCTCCCCCCCCCCCCCCCCCCNGTCGCAGTCACTTGCAGTTGACAAGCTTCAACGGACACAGGATGAGATGCACCCCCAGCAGCAGGGTCAGACCAACGCGTTGCAAGAGATCGCAGAGATACTGAGGGGGCGTTCTTTGGCCTCACAGCAGAAACCAGGAGGACCCACTGGAGCTGCACCATCCGTTCAGGAGTCAACGTCCTACACACCTCTACGGCTTCAGCACTCTCATCGAGTGAAAACGTCTATTTTTCAAAACGAGCGGAAATGCTCGTTTTGTTTTTTTCCCTAAATCGCAAATCCTCCCTGTTTTTACATGCTAACCCCAAGTAAATAACACCCCGAATGGAATTCTGGATATTAGGGTTTTAGTTTTGTATGGGCTCCTACTGGGCCCCGCGATAACAGGGCCCAGCACGTTTTCTTTCAGTGCATCGAGAGTCTTGGACCCCACATGCAAATCACACACAAACGAACCCCTCGAACAATCACAAAACCCTTGAAAGAGGGGTCTGTGATTGTTCGATGGCCATGCTGATTTCATCAGTCCAAAGAGACATGCATGCCACATCGTGTCAACGCAAAATCAATGTCAAAACTACGTTTGGACGCAAAACGGGGGCATACTTGCATTAATCTACAAACCCGGAGCACGGTTAGTGAAACGTGGGGGCATTTCACCGGTCCGGCTTTAGGTTTTTCTATGTTTCAGGTGGGAGAAGCCAACGTGAATCATATAGGACACAATTCAAACCGTGCCCCCTATTTTGCATGAATTGTGAAAATAGCCTATAGCACAACATATTTTTAAGGCCGAATGCTGCCTGTAGTCAAACGCAGCCCGTGCAATCGACTTGAAGCTCCGGTTGAGCTCATTTCTCCCCGATCGGGGGTACAAACGAAAAAAAATGGTGTTGCAAGTGCCGATGGCTGATGACTGCCAGTAGACCAAACGCCGTCCGACCGGCGACGTTTCGCTCCGATAGCTCGTCGAGCTACGACGAGCTCTCGGAGAGCTCCCCAGGAGCCCGGCGAGCGGGGAGCAATCCCCCCCTCCCCCCCTCCCGGTAGAGCCGACGGGAGGAGAGGGGAGCGAACCTCCCTCTCCCCCCTCCAACCCCTTGTTCATGGCACCTTTGGAGGAGGGAGAGGGTATTCGCCATCCCCGTTCCTCTCTTCACATGGGCCGACTGCCCATGGGGGAGGAGAGGGGGCGTCTCCCCCCCCCCCCCCCCCCCCCCCCCCCCAAATCTGACGTGGGCCGACGGCCCATGGGGCAAGGGAGGGGGCGTTTCCCCCTTCCCCCCCTCCTCATGCGGACCGACGGCCCAGGAGGGAGTAGAGGGGACGTCCCCCCTCCCCCCCCTTCTGACATGGGCCGACGGCCCTTGGGGGAGAAGAGGGGACGTCTCCCCCTTCACTCCCTCCCAATGTGGCCGACGGCCAATGGGGGAGAAGAGGAGAACCGTTCTCCTCCCTCCCCTCCCCCCCTCCCCCCGAGGGCCGATAGCCCAAGGAGGAGAAGAGAAGGTGATCCTCCCTCTCCTCCCCCTCTCATAAGGGCTGACGGCCAAAGGGGGGAGGCAGGGGACGTCCCTCCCTCTTCCCCCCTCACAAGGACCCACAGCCCAAGAAGGAAGGAGGGTGGGAAGCTTCCTCCCTCCTCCACTCACCGGCGAAGGGGTTGGCCCTGCAGGGACGTAACTGGCACTGTTTGTCGCTAATGCCAACATGGGTGTGTGTAACTAACACAGTTGGCAGCGGTGGCAGCTGTCAGGGAACAGGTTATTGGTCGATTCCTTTCGATATCACACTCTTTTTGTCCCACGCCTGATGGCTGGCCCACGGAAACGAAGAAGGCACTCAAAGCGCCAAAATTTTGTTCATTTTCATTAATCCTCAAGTTGAGGAATTCTACATTAACCGTTTTAAAAAACGTTTGGAACGGTGAAAACTTTTGTGGTGGAACCCAAGTATGTGGTCAAGTTGACCATTGGTTTTGACGCAAAAATCTTAAAGCTCTAGTTGAGCTCTTCCAAAAATCAACAGTCCTAATTTTCTTTTTCTTTTCCGTTCCGAAGCACAAAAATGAGGAAAACCGACAGTTTTCCATGTCTTGGACGGAACTCACTGGGGAAATGTTTCAACACGAAAAATTTAGCATCGACAGTGCCTAAATTTTTGTGAATTGAGCTCAAAGTCTGGGGTATTTTTGAAAAAACCCGGAAGGGCTGACCTTTCAAAGCCACGACATGGCTCAACGGGGATTGCACATGCGCAAAACAATTTTTTTTTGTGCAAAAGAGCTACTACGGCGTACACCGAGCTACAAAACCACAATGGTGACATACATCGTGACGAATTCTCGATTCAAAATAAAATAACAAATGCACCATGCGTGCTGTGATCACTCAACGACTCACCTATTCGTCGTACCAATGCGAAATGTGCGGAGTACAAAAAACGAGTGTCGATTGCAAGGTTACATAGGTGCCGCCCACATCGTCGACGTAAGTGCCAATTGCACTACGGGTAAGAGCACAAGTGTTGGTTGCAGAAATTTTGTCGGTGTCGAACACACCAACTGAAAAAGTACCAGTTGCACTTCAATCACGAATGCCGAAAGCATCCGTGATGCTAGTACTGAATGCACTACTCATGGTCTACGGACATATGACCAAAATGAATGTCGATTGCATATCCATGTGGGTGTCAAGTACACCAAAGATGCCGGGTAAACCATTCGTGAGTGGATTTCGACAAAACAAGAATGTGTATTGGAAATCCACACAGGATGGTCCATTGACAAGTGTCGGTTGTACCTGGAACATGACCGACATGGAAAATGCAATAGTAGCATTCACGTGAGGGCCAAACGCATGATTACCATGATGTTGAATGCATGACCTGAGTGCATCAATTAAATCGTTGACACGAGTGTCGAATGCACCGTTGTCATAAATGCCGATTGCACGATTGGCAAAAGCTGCGGGTTGCACTTTTGACATGGGTGACGAATGCACCACTAATACAAGTGCTGAACGTACAATGGCCATGAGCTGTGATTGGACTAGCTATACTAGTGTTGATGTATATCACATGTTATAAGATGCCAATTGCAACAATAACGTGGGTGCTGGTGACACTCCGTTCTATCAAGTAACAAGAACTAGCCAACTCTGCCTTGTCAGGCTAGCTTGCAATAGACCACCAGACAAAAGTATACGATCTATGCACGGAGTGATTCTATGGGCAAGTGCGTCAAGCGTTTTATTGGAAACTCCAATAACACGTTGTTTGATGTTTGCAAGGCATCTCGGCAGAGTCCAGGATGGTCATACTATCGAATCCTTCAAATGGAGAACCTACAGACATGGCTAGAAACAATCACAGAGGGCTGTAGTGATCAGATGTACGCCCAAACGGCGTAACAAAAACACAGCGATATCGGTAGCCACCGATAGTGATGACCATTGGAAGTTAAAAACTTTGCCCTGTGAATAGTAGTATGGGAAGGTGCTTCCAAAAGAAGTACGAACCAAATTTTAATGGATGAATCACGTGTGACGACAACAATGTACTCAAATTTGGACCATGCTACAGGTGGATGAACTCCTCCACATCCATTGGTGGAAGGTGTTACAAAAGCCCAGTCGATTGAGCTGAGTTCCAAAATATGCACGTCTTACATGACCGCAGGAGGTCACAGCACATGACCAAGTACTGGAGACAACCCTGTTTTCAGTCAGTCAAGGTATGCGATTCATACCATGGTACTTCAGCCACATGAAACTGGATACATGGCAAGCATAAAAAGTATGCACGACTTACACAAAAACCTTATCCACTAACAATTGGTGCATTGAACACGACATTTAGTCATAGATAAGTGGGACAGACGAATGATCACAACAGTTTCGAGAAAATTGAACAAGCTGACGATATCATCTGATGTCTTGGATATAAATGGCGACACCATTTCAACAAATGAGTAGTTTGGTGGGTGCAGGACGTGTGCTATGACAGTCGTACATCCTGTTGCGGTACAATGTTCAAAGGCAAATGTGATGATTTCATGACTAAGTCCGTGTCATGACTATGTCATGAGATGTGAACTGGACCTGTAGGACGCCAACTTCATTCCTTGAGGATTGCCATCATGCCGCCTATACACAGTATGGACTGGATGCATCAATACCTTTTGGAGGTTCTGTGCATCATTAGTCATGGCCGATATAAACATTGGTCCGTGATTGAGCGTGTCAACGATGATACGATTGTATGCATTCTCAGTGGAGAAACCATTTATACCCTCTCACTTGGTGAGTGATGGATACAAATCGGGGTACCCGATCGGTACTGACGATAAAAAGATACATGACTGTACTCACAACCCTATTCAGAAGACAAGGATTATTGTCAATGAGGGTTGTAAATGCGCCAGATAGGGGCAGAGACTCTTCGATGGATACTCGACGATTTGAAAAATTGCAGTACGGTAGTTGAAGATCGCAAGAGTCAATTCGGGCGTATGACAAGATTGACTGAATGTCGGAAGTGAACAAATTTGAAGGCGACACCTTCAGTCTAGCAACACTCGACGAGTGAACATGTCATGGAAATTGATAGACAAAAGTGCATGAACCGATGTCCATGATATAAATTCATCCACAGTTTGGTGAAAATTCATTTTGGAGAAAATGAGCGACACTCATTCTCTAGTAATGGTGCTTCAGAGATGTATGACGATCTCATAGATTTCTACAAACAAACTACGACATAGTTGGGATTATGTCAAGGTCGAAATTTTACGCTCACATTTTATGACCATAAAAATGATATACAACCCGATAGCTTTAAGGTAACAGTGTGCTAGCATCTACATCTTGGTGGTCTGGCCAACCACATGACGAGTCATAATCAACATTTAGGCAAAATAATGACCAATGTGTCGTAACTAAACATCGATTTAAGGAATCTTCAAAATGGACCTTGAGAAACGATACTTCACATCAGATTTTTTCGATGTTTGGAGAAACACCTCAAAGTTGAGGGCATCGTGACATGGTACACTAGTTGTGTACGTCACGCTCTTCAAGCATCATGTGCATGGATTCAAGGCATGGTGTAGCACCGGCTATCCGATTTTTTGGATAAAAACTAATCTCTGAGAGAGATCATAGCGATTACGGTGTAGTCGAACCACGCTTTGATGACCCGGAAGGTCATGGTAAAGCGACTGAACTCCCTTGGCTCTAGAGATGGTTCAATTGAAGTACATTCCCGAATGCAAGTACAATTACTTTGGATATCACTGTGGTGGTATCCGCAATGGTGGTTGTTTGTCGGATGTCTTCGATGAGGGTGATCCCCTCTACAAGTGCCTTTGGTGAGGTATATGAAAAGCAGAAGACATTGAACAACATATTTTGTTGTGACTTGGCAAACACAATCCATGACAGGTTCCCGAATGGAAGCTTAGGAAGTGATGACATAAGCATAGAAGGACTTTGGAACTAGTTATTCCAGGCTCACCGGATGTGATTCCGAGGTGTTCGATCACAATCACATGGAATTGACACCCAAAAGTTGTTCTTCCAACTTGTACAGCAATCATTGTGATCATGGTACACCTGTTTGGTGAATACCGTACAATAAACACTTCTTTTGTGGATAGATTCCATGGTCATTGGGATTGGTTATCTCAGTTAACCTAGTTCAAAAGCAGTTTGCGTTTGACAGGGACGTGAGCGGTAGGCTACGGGTGCTCATTTAAGATGGAAATGAGAGGATGATGGTTGAGACCAAGATCATCTAGGTCAGAGCATTACCGAGTCCAGTGATGGAATCCAATGGTAATTGCGCATGCCAGACGACTGATGCCACCTCCTCCAAAGATGAGTGAAATCTTTGAAAGGAAAAAGAAGTGTGCTCAGCAACCTTGTCTTTTGGCCTTGGTGCCTCCCAACCCTAAGACAAAACTAGCATGCAAGTTGCATGGGCTTAGTGGAGCTTGGTTGAGTTCAGCCAACCAGTCCACAGATGCTGAANCCGAGTCCAGTGATGGAATCCAATGGTAATTGCGCATGCCAGACGACTGATGCCACCTCCTCCAAAGATGAGTGAAATCTTTGAAAGGAAAAAGAAGTGTGCTCAGCAACCTTGTCTTTTGGCCTTGGTGCCTCCCAACCCTAAGACAAAACTAGCATGCAAGTTGCATGGGCTTAGTGGAGCTTGGTTGAGTTCAGCCAACCAGTCCACAGATGCTGAAAGAGGTCTAGTGGACCTACGCGTGTTCATAAACAAGAGGTTGCAACCCGAGAGGACTGATGTCTAGATACTAGATTGCACGTACTAACAGTTTTGCAAAGAGGTACTACCTTGGCAACATCCCCTTGGAAGTGATCATGTCCGAACGACATGGGAAGTGTTGTGTGGACCTAGACAGTTTTTGCGGGGACGCCTGGTCACAGG
>SZWC01008416.1:0-10566 GCA_023375785.1 Penium margaritaceum | reverse complement strand
CCGAGAGGACTGATGTCTAGATACTAGATTGCACGTACTAACAGTTTTGCAAAGAGGTACTACCTTGGCAACATCCCCTTGGAAGTGATCATGTCCGAACGACATGGGAAGTGTTGTGTGGACCTAGACAGTTTTTGCGGGGACGCCTGGTCACAGGGACGCTCCTTGGAAAGGAGGAGGAGGCGTCACCACAATAGCTTGCTGAACACGTACCACCCGGAATGTGGGAAAATTCATTCTATTTTCCCTCTTCCAAAGTGGCAATACATTATTGACAATGTACGTCCCAGGAGGCATCGACTATGCTACGGATCCAAAAGTGTGATGAGTCTTCGTTCAAGGCTCACCAACACTTCTAAAGAACATACAAAGATTGTGCGTGTCTCATCTTGGTAAGAGCCAAGGGATCACACGATCAACATTGTGTGTTGTACGCAAATGATCATAGTCACAAAAATGATATACGTGTGTCATTGATTGTGCGTGAACGTGACACAACCGTGTTGCGGATGACAAGAGTTCACACATGGGATCTTGTTTGCACTTCTTGTTGCATGGTTTGAATCATGAAGGTTGCGATGATCAAACCTCCGTGAGCAAAGACGAACCAGGATGGTTCGAAGCAAAGGGGGAGAAATGTAGTGTGGGGGCCATTTTTACGGTAAAAAATGGTCGTTAAATAATTATCGGGTACTTCAGGTACTCGAGGCTTGGGTTTCAAGGAGCCAAAAACCGGAAAAAAACATAATGGGCTAGAGTCAAGTTCGACTCTAGCCTGGAAAATATTTGTGGCCGGATTCTACGTGAAAGGAGTGTCGCGATGGAAAATCCATCCCGTCACTCCTCCTCCACTCTTAGCTTGGCACTAGGGTCCTGTTCCAGTGTGGCAATGCCACGTGGAACTATTAGGGTTGAGATGCATGTTTGCAATTTTGCCCTATGACGACTATGTCCATCTGTGGCGCGATTCGTCTCAGCCAAAATGGCTGAGGCGACCATTCGCTCTCCCTCCTTGGATGACTATTCTGAGGGCCTACATTTTGGTTCAACAGTTAGTCGCAAAACAGCCTAGGGCTGTTACACTTTTACCCTTTGAGGACGGTAGAGTTGTCTCAATAATCCCCTTACAAAGCAAGCGTGTATTGGGCGATGTACTAGGGAATGCAGCTGAATGGGGGCTCACATTATATACATGTATACCATATTGAGTGGCGTATATGAAACCCTTTGCTTTACATTTTCGTTGGTCCTACGATATATTTCCGATAAGAAAAAAACATGTCAGGCCCTCACGAAGACACAAGTAGCTATGGAGCGGCGGACTGACATTGCAACGATGACCTGTTCAGTGTTGGAAATTGCATCCTACTGAGCTTCCTGAACATCAAACTCCGTGGACAAGACTTCGAAAATCTCAAACCTTGCTGGTTGGGGCCGTTCGAGATCGAACGCATACAAACTCCGATCATCGCTCGAATTCATCAAATCAACAGCATGGCGATCCACCCTGTCTTCCACGTCTGCAAGTTCAACCACTTCCCGGTGGATACATTGCTTCGCCTCCGATCCAAGTGGAAGGAGATACGGAGTCTGTGATTGAGGACATCCTCGGACATCGACGTCGTGAAAGAACGACTGAGTATCTAGTGAAGTGGCAGGGCGATGAACCCTACGCATAATATGAGGCAGCCCTACGACAACCTCCGATGCATTGATTATTTGATCACCGGTTACTACAGGTGCCATCTGCCAATGTCTGCTAACGCACCGGGTCGTCACGCTAAAAGGGGGGGGGGATTGTTAAGTCCTTGACGTACACGAGCCCCTAAATTCCATGAGTGAGTATTGCTGCACTCACATTCATGGCCCACCGCGCATCCACCTCAAGATTCTTACGCTGTTCGGCCGAGGGCATTCCTGCCACCTGTCCCGACCTCTGGTGTTTCGCTTCCGAAGGTTTAGACACTCATGTCCACTTTCCAGAAGGGTCGACAAGAGCATTGCGAACTGTACAGACATTTTAATACTGTTTCGTTGACTTCTCNNNTCTTACGCTGTTCGGCCGAGGGCATTCCTGCCACCTGTCCCGACCTCTGGTGTTTCGCTTCCGAAGGTTTAGACACTCATGTCCACTTTCCAGAAGGGTCGACAAGAGCATTGCGAACTGTACAGACATTTTAATACTGTTTCGTTGACTTCTCGACGATGGTAAATGTTAATAAACCCCCGCCTCAAGATTCTCGAAATCCCCCGACTTCTCGGAGTTTCTCTAAGTGACCACTTATGACGCGGTTTCACACGTGTCACTCGACTGGAGCGTCCTAGGCCCAACATGTCTCATTTTTATTTTTTTCATTGTAAATATGCGACTTTTTGATTCAATTGTTTCAATTCCTCAAACAGTCTTCTGCTCTACACCTCATCCTTGTGAACCATCCACTTTCTTCCCGGCATAACAGGTGTCAGGTTTCTAAGGGCGAGGAGTGTACCAGAATGTCCGAGGGTCTGAGGGTCGCATTGTGCAAGAATGTGTACATAAATATGCGGTACGAACACCAATTAAAATCGGTTTTGGCTCTATGGGAGAGGAGTTTGTGAAAAGAGGTACACACATCTTTGCGGTGGACATTCTCGAAGCGACCTCTAACGACGCGGCTTCGCACGCGTTGCACGCTTGACCAGCGCTCTAGACCCAAAATATGCATTATTGGGCTTCTTGCTAGTGTATATCTATGCTCAACATATCCGACACGTCCTTGAAGTACACATACATAAGGACAAAGAATCCAGTTGTCTTGATTTTTTGAATTGTCGTCTGCTCTGCGCCTCATCTCAGTGAACCATCCACGTTCCGCTCAGCATAACAAGACCCATATTTTGGTCTAGGGGTGGATTTCTCGTTTTGATTCGGGGTTGGGGTGGATGGTTTCTTGTTCTGACTCGGGTGTAGATTGGCTGTTTTTTCTGGCGCGAGGGGTATATGGCAAGTCCTGTTGTAGATTTGCCCCTCTGCATGCCCCAGTGCGACGCCGGAAGCGCCGACGAGCCGCCAGAGAGAGGAAATCCCTCATCAAAGGATCTGGTGACTCGATGATTGCTTGGATCCTACAATGGAGGTCCCATGAAAGTTGACAAGTCGTTGAATCCGGTGGAAGTTGTTTCACCGGAATCGGACTAGTAACGAAGGAGATATGGGCTTCCAAATTTGGGGTATGCGTGGCGGTTCTGAGAGCCGGCCGCGGTTTGACTTCCGGTGAATAATTGACCGGAACGAGTTACAAAATGCCATCTGGGGATTTTGCTCCGGAAGATCTGCCGAGACGTCCGGTGAATGATCCGCCGGATTTCAGGAGTGCAGTTTGTTACTGACGGACTTAGCCAAAATCCTGGCTCGGAGTCCGAAACTCAGTAGTACAGTTTGTTACTCGGGGACAGCCAAAATTCCGACTGGAGGTCCGCGAACAGGTTTCGACCCACATCAATCCCCATCACCAAACTCGATGATTTAGTCATTGAAACAGACCCCAAAGGCGCGAGCGGTGCCGCCACTACGCGTAGGGACATCTGCGCCTCCGGAATGGCATTTTGATGGGTCCTTGATGTGTGAGGGCGCTTCGGCGGGCGACGTGGTGCGCGCCGCCAACTGAGCGGCTGGTTTGGGGTGCTGCGCTTCGACTAACGTAGCGAGAGCTACGGTTATCCGAATTGCACACGGTTTGGTGCGTTGGAGAGCTCGTGACTAGCCCTACAAATGTTCAGATCATGTCCATGTTCACAAACTAATGCAAATTCGCGTTCTTCCCTTTGCAAAAGTGATTGTCTCGTATTTGTCTTCAAGTGCCAGAAACATAGCGTGATGTGACCAGAAAGCTCACGCTTAGACTCAGAATCACCCGCACAAAACATAGCAGTGAGCACGGACGTCCCGTCAGGCCACGTTGGAACCGCAACCCAGGTTCTGACAAAGGGTTATGGGCCCACGGCCCTGACCGGTCTACACATCACTCACGGCTTTCGCGGCGGACGGGATTTTTGTCAGGGACGACATCGCCGTCAAACTCTGAGGTCCCGGAGTTGAATTTTACGCAATGGCGCAGAAGGAGACACAGCCCATCCAGAAGTATGCGGGCGGCCCTGGCTTTGGGCTATGGAGGTGGCACTTCGAGATCCACCTCGCGCATAAGGGTGTGCTGCAGGTCATGTTGGGAGCCGAAGTCCTCGACAAAGTGACAGCGACGGAAGCGCAGAAGGAGGCCTTCGCAAAGAAGAACACGGAAGTGCTCATGCTGTTGGTGTCCGGGACGGCTGAGTCACAGTGGGGCTACTTCCAAGGCTGCAAGTTGGCAGCCGAGGCTTGGCAAAAACTTTGTACCATCCATCAATCCAAGTCACTGGCGAAAAAAATCTTTGCAATGAAGCGACTCTTGACGGTGAGAATCGAGGAGGGAGATGATGTCATCACCGCCATGCAGCAGATCAAGTCGCTTGCTTCACAGTGCAACGACGTGGGGTGGAAGATCGACACGCAGCTCCAGGCAATGGCCCTCCTCATGACCCTTCCTGACAGTTGGAGCCCTCTCATCATAGTCTTGGGAGGATGGACAGAGAACAAGCTCACCTATGGCGCGGTCGCAGAGTACATCCGCAACGAGGCGCAGCGACGGAGCTGCGGGGAGTCCTCGTCTTCCTCATCGGCCCTCGTCACCAAAACGCGTGGTGGCGGAAGTGGGGACAAGGGAGGTGGCGGACATGGTGGCGGCAAGAAAGCCTCCAAGAAGGGTGCATGCCGCAACTGCGGCAAGGAGGGCCACTGGGCCTGTGAGTGCACCGAGGAGGCAAAGACCAGCGGCAAGGACGCCAAAGGCAAGAGTGCGCTCCTCAACGGCACTCAGAACCACTACCTCAAGAAGGCTAACCGGCGATGCCTTGACTCCGCAGCCGAGGAGCACACCCAGGTCGAGAAGGTTGGGTTCATCAACTACACCAAGTCCAGCAAGTCCATGTTGGTCGCGAACAACAAGGTCGAGCCGGCGGCAGGCCAAGGAGACGTGGAAGTGGAGGTGGTGGTTGGTGGGAAGCGGGTGCAATGCGTGATCAAGAACGTGCAGCACGTACCTGGCTTTGCTGACATCCTAAGTGTCAGCCGCCTGACTAACAAGGGATACGAGGTGCTCTTCAGGAGAAGAGGGGCAGTCGTGCGGAAAGACGACGGCAGGGAGACCGTGTTGGAGGCTAGATGCGAGGGACGCCTGTACATCATGGAGACCAAGATGATCCCCGCGGCCACAATTTCAGCAGACTCGCAGGAACGCACCGTCAACCTAGCCAAAGGAGGGGGACCTGATCTGGAGCTCTGGCACCGACGACTGGGGCATTCCTCACCCGCAGTCGTGAAGGAGATGGCGAGGCGGGAGCTGGTACGCGGCCTTGTCATCAACAGTGCGGAAGAGGCGACAGATGCAGCAGTGCACAAAAAGTGCTAGCCTTGCACTTTGGGCAACGCACGGTGCAAACCGTTCAACGAGAACGTGAATCGCGCCTCGGACCTGCTGGAGGTCATGCACAGCGACGTGTGCGGACCATTCAAGACGGCGTCAAAGAGCGGCGCGTGTTACTTCGTCACCTTCATTGATGACTACAGCAGAAAACTCTACGTGTCCTTCATGAAGCAAAAAGGCGAGGTCTTGGACCAGCTGAAGGAGTATGTTGCCGCGGTGGAGAGGCAGACTGACCGGAAGGTCAGAGCGCTACGCAGTGACAATGGCGGAGAGTACGTGGGCTGTAGCGGGTGCATGAAGCAGCAGGGCATAAAATAGCAACAAACTACGCCGTATTCGCCTAAGTCAAATGGTGTGGCGGAGCGGGCGAACCAGATGCTGCTGAACATGGTACGGACCATGTTGGTGGATGCGGAATTGCCACAAAGTTTCTGGGTGGAAGCTGTGCGTACGGCAAGCTACACAATCAACCTCACTCCTATAGCGGTGCTGAAGGGGAAGTGCGGCTAGAAGACGCCACAGGACGTTTGGAGCGGGCGCAAGCCAAGTGTTGCACACCTGAAAGTGTTCGGGTGCAAGGTGCACGCGATGGTGCAGGCTACGTAGAGGTGCGACAGCAAGCTGGAGCCGCGGGCAAATTCGTATCTTTTCCTTGGCTATGAGAGCGCCTATAAGGCATACAGGCTCTACGACATGTACAAGGGGGAGGTAATCCACAGCCGAGACGTCGAGTTTGACGAAAAACAGAGCTACATCAGTAGCAACAACGTGGGTGTGGTGGACTCCGCAAAGACGGGGGAGTGGTTCCAGCTCCTTGACTACACGAAGGAGCCGGCGGACGCCGAAGTTGAGGATGCGGCATCAGAGCGTGACGGTGTACTAGCGGTGGCAGCCGAAGCGGAGGACTCTGGTGACGATCAATCTGAAGAGGAGATCCACCGAAAGCATCCGGCGGATGAGGCACCATGGGTGCCAAGGCGCGCACTCCCGGCAGAGCGAGCAATGGGCGTTGGTGGAAAATCCACTGGGTGCGCCGTCCATCCAGGCGATGTTTTGCCGGAGCGGGAGAGATCCTTGGGGAGCCGTCCGGTCGATGATGAACCGGAGCGTGCTGAGTCAGAGAGATCGCAGCAGAGTGACGATGCGCCACCAAAACTGCCGCGCCGTAGCGGGAGGCAGCGAAAAGCAAGGAAGCGCTTTGACGCAAGCACCGGTAGATGGATCAGCATGACGCGATGCATGCTGGCTGCATCAACGGAGCCGACTACCGTGCAAGAGGCGCTTGCACGACCCGAAGGGGATCACTGGGACACAGCCATCAAATCAGAGCTGGCCTCCATCACGGAAAACGATACGTGAGAGCTGGTTGACAAGCCGAAAGATGCCAAGTTCATCGCCTCAAAGTGGGTCTTCAAGACCAAGTTCACAAAGGAAGGTGTTGTTGACAAGTACAAGGCGCGGCTGGTGGCGAAAGGTTACGCACAGCGTAAGGGGGAGCACTATGATGAGACGTTTGCTCCCGTCGCCAAGTTCACAAGCATCCGGGCGATCCTTGTGGTAGCGGCCGCGAAGGACATGGAGCTCCACCAAATGGACGTAAAGACGGCCTTCCTCAACAGCATCATAGACAAAGAGATGTACATGGAGGTGCCGGAGGGGGTGGAGGCGCCGGAGGGCAAGGTGTGCAAGCTGCGGAAGTCCTTGTACGGGCTAAAACAATCGCCCAGATGCTAGTACTAACAGATGGACAGCTTCATGGCACAACTCGGCTTCAAGCGCTGTGAATCGGATCACATCGTGTACGTGCGGCACGACAAACAGCTCCATCAGATCGTTGCACTCTACGTGGACAACCTGATTTTGTGCTCGACTGATCTGCCCAGCCTACAGCGGCTGAAAGAGCAGCTGAGCAGCAGATTCCAGATGGCGGACATGGGGGAGCTCGAGTACTACCTCAGGGTGAGCATCACACGGAACCGGAGGGCGTGCACGCTTGAGCTGGGGCAGGCCAAATACGTGGCCCAGGTGTGAAGTGGTACGGCATGGAGGAATGCAAACCAGTTGGCAGTCCGGTCTCCACGACCTATGAACTGAGTACGGCAATGATGCCGCAAACAAAAGAAGAGCTGGAGGATATGGCAGGGGTGCCCTACCAATCGGCGGTGGGCAGCCTCATGTGCGCCATGGTGGCGACTCCACCGGACCTGGACTACGTGGTGGGCTAAGTGAGCAGGTACGTGGCCGATCCAGGACCACTACACTGGGAGGCAGTCAAGCGCATCCTCCGCTACCTGCAGGCGACGCGGCATGCGCGCCTGAGGTTCGACGGCAAGGGGCGGGCGGACCCTTTGCGTCTGGTCTGCTACACGAATGCAGACTACGCTGGTGATGTGGACAAGTGGAAGTCCACATCCGGCTACGTGTTCTTCCTCGCTGCTGCAGCGATCTTATGGTGCAGCAGGAAGCAGGACTGCGCCGCCTCCACAGTGGAAGCAGAGTACATCGCGCTGGCCGAGGTGGTCAAGGAGGCGGTGTGGCTTCGCAAGTTGCTGGGGGAGCTGGGCGTGCCGCAGCAGGAGCCTACGGTGGTGCAAGAGGACAACACCGGCTCAATCTCGCTGACGAAAAACCCGACACAGCACAGGAGGACAAAGCACATCAACGTGCGTTATCACTACGCATGAGACATGGTTGAAAAGGGGCAAGAGGTGTTGCAACACTGCAGCACGCACAACATGCTTGCGAATTGCTTGACCAAAGCGCAACCCGTGGACCGTCACGCATTGAGCGTGGCCGGACTTGGGATGACCAGCCATGATGGGCTGGAGGGCGCAGCGGAAGATGAGTGAGGGCAGGCAAGAGCAGCGGGCATGGCAGGTGCAAGGCGGAGAATGTTGTAGATTTGCCCCCCTACATGCCCAAGTGCGGCGCTGGGAGGCGCCGACGAGCCGCCAGAGAGAGGAAATCCCTCGTCGACGGATCTGGAGACTTGATTATTGTTCGAATCCTAAAATGGAGGATTGCCCCTGAAATTTGACGAGTCGCTGAATCCAGTGGAAGTTGTTTCATCGGAATCGGACCAGTAACAAGGGAGATATGGGCTTCCAAAGTTGGGGTGTGCGCGGCGATTCTGGGAGCCGGCCGCGGATCGACTTCCGGTGAATAATTGACCGGAACGAGTAATAAAATGCCATCTGGGGATTTTGCTCCGGAAGATCTGCCGAGACGTCCGGTGAATGATCCGCCGGATTTCAGGCTTGCAGTTTGTTGCTGAGGGACTTGGCCAAAATCCTGGCTCGGAGTCCGAAACTCAGTAGTACAGTTTGTTCCTCGGGGACTTGGTCAAAATTCAGACTGGAGGTCCGCGAACAGGTTTCGACCCACATCAATCCCCATCACCAAACTCGATGATTAAGTCATCCAAACAGACTCCAAAGGCGCGAGGGGCGCCGCCACTACGCGTAGGGACATCTGCGACTCCGGAATGGCATTTTGATGGGTCCTTGATGTGTGAGGGCGCTTCGGCGGGCGACGTGGTGCGCGCCGCCAACTAAGCGGCTGGTTTGGGGTGCTGCGCTTCGACTAACGTAGCGGGAGCTACGGTTATCCAAAGTGCACACGGTTTGGTGCGTTGGAGAGCTCGTGACTAGCCCTACAAATGTTTCGATCATGTCCATGTTCAAACACTAGTTCAAAATCTCGTTCTTCCCTTCGTAAAAGTGATTGTCTCGCATTTGTCTTCAAGTGCCAGAAACATAGCGTGAGGCAACCAGAAAGCTCACGCTTAGGCTCAGAACCACCCGCACAAAACATAGCCGTGAGCACGGAAGACCCGTCGGGCCACGTTAGAACCGCACCCCGGTTTCTGACAAGTCCGCCCTTAGCTTTTTACGTTCATGCTTTGGAGAACGCGCCTTTGGGGAGCGACTTTGTAAGTCGCCCCCATTCTTGCTCCACCATGTATGAGATGCCCCCATTCTGAGAAAAATGGCTAGGTCGCCCCCACTTCGGAAAGTAATGTCCAGGTCGCCCCAAATTTTGGTGCATCGGGGAATTATGGCTAGGAAGCCCAGTACGGATGAAATATTATCGACGTCTTGCCCACACATTAAAAAGTGGGAGCACGGTGACGATAATATTTTACATCACACAACGGTGAAAATCAGTTTCAACGAAACCATGTCGTACAACATTCCGGACAGTGTGTACATCATGTCCGCCATCGAGAATTGCTCTCTTCGTCATCGTCGACTTTAACATATTACGTGTTTGACATTGAATAAATGTGTTATGAGCTCCTAGGGCATCAAAGGAAAAGTCGACCATACTAGTTTATTAAGCTTCGACCTAATTTTTGGGCGAAGAGAGAAGTTCCAAGCGAAAGCTACGCATGCTCATACGTCCATTGAACAGTTGCGTGGGTTGATTTTAAAAAGGGCCCCAAAATTATTAGGTTCGTTGTCGCCCAGGGACGCGTACGCGTAAAGAACAAATTGTCCAGGACGCGATCTCATAAACAAAAAAGATAGTCAATATCGCAGCCCCATACCTTTACTGTCGCCCAGCCAAAACAGCGATCATAGGAGACAAAATGACCTTTCAATACCCAGGCGAGAGAAAATTTCCATCCGTGAAGCTTCTCGTGGACAGGACCTCAATGCTAATTCTTCACTTAACACACCACGACCAAGAACTGAATATTGGTAATAGTGTGTGTGCGGATTATGTCGATCGACATCCATAAACACACGAACTTAAGTGTACACCACCATTAACGAACACTCCAACATAAATCCCTGCAAAGTATGCAGAAATGTCACCAAAAGTAGCACTTATGCAATTGAAGTATGCAAAATCTAACTCAATTAAAATTACTATAATATATAGTTTAAACCCTCTAGTTATTTTTATATGTATATGTATATGTATATGTATATGTACATTTATATGTATATGTATATGTATATGTATATGTATATGTATATGTATATGTATATGTATATGTATATGTATACGTATACGTATATGTATATGTATATGTATATGTATATGTATATGTATATGTATA
>SZWC01008415.1:78038-96299 GCA_023375785.1 Penium margaritaceum | reverse complement strand
TGTGTTTCTGACCACTGTGTTTCTGACCAGTGTGTTTCTGACTAGTGGGTTTCTGCCCACCGTGTTTCTGACCGCTGTGTTTCTGACCAGTGTGTTTCTGACCAGTGTGTTTCTGACCACTGTGTTTCTGACCACTGTGTTTCTGACCACCGTGTTTCTGACCAGTGTGTTTCTAACCAGTGTGTTTCTGACCAGTGTGTTTTTGACCAGTGTGTTTCTGCCCTTTGTGTTTCTGACCACGGTGTTGCTGATCACTGTGTTTCTGACCAGTGTGTTTCTGACCACTGTATTTCTGACCAATGTGTTTATTAACAGTGTGTTTCTGACCCGTGTGTTTCTGACCACTGTGTTTCTGACCATTGTGTTTCTGATCACTACCTGTCTGACCACTGTGTTTCTGACCAGTGTGCTTCTGACCAGTGTGTTTCTGACCACTCTGTTTCTGATCACTGTGTTTATGTTCAGTGTGTTTCTGACCAGTATGTTTCTGACCACTGTGTTTCTGACCACTGTGTTTCCGACCAGTGTGCTTCTGACCAGTGTGTTTCTGACCACTGTGTTTCTGACCACTGTGTTTCTGACCACCGTGTTTTTTATCACAGTGTTTCTCAGCAGTGTGTTTCTGACCACTATGTTTCTGACCTGTGTGTTTCTGACCAGTGTGTTTCTGACCAGTGTGTTTCTGACCACAGTGTTTCTGACCAGTGTGTTTCTGACGACTGTCTTTCTGACCAGTGTGTTTCTGACCACTTTGTTTCTAACCAGTGTGTTTCTAACCAGTGTGTTTCTGACCAGTATGTTTATGACCAGTGTGTTTCTGACCACTGTGTTTCTTATCACTGTGTTTCTGACGAATGTGTTTCTGACCACTCTATTTCTGACCAGTGTGTTTCTGACCAGTGTGTTTCTGACCACAGTGTCTCTCACAAGTGTGTTTCTGACCACTGTGTTTCTGATCACTGTGTTTCTGATCACTGTCTTTCTCACCAGTGTGTTTCTGACCACTATGTTTCTGACCAGTGTGTTTCTGACCAGTGTGTTTCCGACCAGTGTATTTCTGACCACGGTGTTTCTGATCGGTGTGTTTCTGACCACTGTGTTTGTGACCACGGTGATTCTGACAAGTGTGTTTCTGACCAGTGTGCTTCTGACCATTGTGTTTCTGACCACTGTGTTTCTGACCACTGTGTTTCTGACCAGAGTGTTTCTGAACAGTATGTTTTTGACCAGTGTGTATCTGACCAGTAGTTTCTGACCACTGTGCTTCTGACCAGTGTGTTCCTGACCACCGTGTTTCTGACATGTGTGTTTCTGACCAGTGTGTTTCTGACCAGTGTGTTTCTGACCACTGTGTTTCTGACCATTGAGTTTCTGATCACTGTGTTTCTGACCACTGTGTTTCTGACCAGTGTGCTTGTGACCAGTGTGTTTATGACCACTCTGTTTCTGATCAATGTGTTTATTTCCAGTGTGTTTCTGACCAGTGTGTTTCTGACCACTATGTTTCTGACCAGTGTGTTTCTGACCAGTGTGTTTCCAACCAGTGTGTTTCTGACTGGAGTGTTTCTGACCAGTGTGTTTCTGACCACTGTGTTTCTTAACAGTGTGTTTCTGACCACTGTGTTTCTGACCAGTTTGTTTCTGACCGGTGTGTTTCTGACCACTGTGTTTCTGACCACTGTGTTTCTGACCACTGTGTTTCTGACAAAAGTGTTTCTGACCAGTGTGTTTCTGACCAGTGTGTCTCTGACCAGTAGTTTCTGACCACTGTGCTTCTGACCAGTGTGTTTCTGACCACTGTGTTTCTGACCATTGAGTTTCTGACCACTGTGTTTCTGACCACTGTGTTTCTGACCACTTTGTTTCTGACCCATGTGTTCCTGACCACTGTGTTTCTGACCACTGTGTTTCTGACCACTTTGTTTCTGACCCATGTGTTCCTGACCACTGTGTTTCTGACCACTGTGTTTCTGACCACTTTGTTTCTGACCCATGTGTTCCTGACCACTGTGTTTCTGACCACTGTGTTTCTGACCACTTTGTTTCTGACCCATGTGTTCCTGACCACTGTGTTTCTGACCACTGTGTTTCTGACCACTTTGTTTCTGACCCATGTGTTCCTGACCACTGTGTTTCTGACCACTGTGTTTCTGACCACTTTGTTTCTGACCCATGTGTTCCTGACCACTGTGTTTCTGACCACTGTGTTTCTGACCACTTTGTTTCTGACCCATGTGTTCCTGACCACTGTGTTTCTGACCACTGTGTTTCTGATTACTCTGTTTCTGACCACTGTGTTTCTGACCAGTGTGTTTCTGACCACTGTGTTTCTGACCAGTGTGTTTCTGACCACTGTGTTTCTGACCAGTGTGTTTCTGACCACTGTGTTTCTGACCAGTGTGTTTGAGACCACTGTGTCTCAGACCACTGTGTTTCTGACCAGTGTTTTCCTGACCAGTTTGTTTCTGACCAGTGTGTTCCTGACCACTGTCTTTCTGACCACTGTGTTTCTGACAAGTGCGTTTTTGACCAATGTGTTTCTGACCACTGTGTTTCCGACCATTGTGTTTCTGACCACTGTGTTCTGACTAGTGTGTTTCTGACCAGTGTGTTTCTGACCAGTGTATCTTTGACCACTGTTTCTGACCACCGTGTTTCTGACCACCGTGTTTCTGACCACTGTGTTTCTTACCACTGTGTTTCTGACCAGTGTGATTCTGACCAGTGAGTTTCTTCCCACAGTGTTTCTGACCGCGGTGTTTCTGACCACTGTATTTCTGACCACTGTGTTTCTGACCAGTGTGTTTCTGACCACTGTATTTCTGACCAATGTGTTTCTGAACAGTGTGTTTCTGACCACTTTGTTTCTAACCCGTGTGTTTCTGACCACTGTGTTTCTGACATCTGTGTTTCTGACCAGTTTGTTTCTGACCACTGTGTTTCTGACAAGTGTGTTTTTGACCAGTGTGTTTCCAACCAGTGTGTTTCTGTCCACAGTGTTTCTGACCAGTGTGTTTCTGACCACTGTGTTTCTGACCAGTGAGTTTCTGACCACTGTGTTTCTGACCAGTTTTTTTCTGACCAGTGTGTTTCTGACCACTGTGTTTCTGACCACTGTGTTTCTGACCACTGTGTTTCTGACCACATAGTTTCTGACCAGTGTTTTTCTGACCAGTGTGTTTCTGACCAGTAGTTTCTGACCACTGTGCTTCTGACCAGTGTGTTTCTGACCACAGTGTTTCTGACCACCGTGTTTCTGACCACTGTGTTTCTGACCACTATGTTTCTGACCAGTGTGTTTCTGACCACTATGTTTCTGACCAGTGTGTTTCTGACCACTATGTTTCTGACCAGTGTGTTTCTGACCAGTAGTTTCTGACCACTGTGCTTCTGACCAGTGTGTTTCTGACCACAGTGTTTCTGACCACCGTGTTTCTGACCACTGTGTTTCTGACCACTGTGTTTTTGACCACTCTGTTTCTGCCCACTGTGTTTCTGACCACTGTGTTTCTAACCACTGTGTTTCTGACCAGTGTGTTTCTGACCACTGTGTTTCTGACCAGTGTGTTTGTGACCACTGTGTCTCTGACCACTGTGTTTCTGACCAGTGTGTTTCTGACCAGTTTGTTTCTGACCAGTGTGTTCCTGACCACTGTGTTTCTGACCACTGTGTTTCGGACCAGTGTGTTTCTGACCACTGTGTTTCTGACCACAGTGTTTCTGACCATTGTGTTTCTGACCATTGTGTTCTGACCAGTGTGTTTCTGACCAGTGTATTTCTGACTACTGTTTCCGACCACTGTGTTTCTGACCACCGTGTTTCTGACCACTATGTTTACGACCACTGTGTTTCTGACCAGTGTGTTTCGGACCACTGTGTTTTTTACCACTGTGCTTCTGACCAGTGTGTTTCTGATTAGTGTGTTTCTTACCAGTGGGTTTCTGCCCACAGTGTTTCTGACCACTGTGTTTCTGACCACTGTGTTTCTGACTACCGTCTTTCTGACCACTGTGTTTCTGACCACAGTGTTTCTCACCAGTGTGTTTCTGACCAGTGTGTTTCTGACCAGTGTGTTTTTGACCAGTGTGTTTGTGCCCAGTGTGTTTCTGACCACTGTGTTGCTGATCACCGTGTTTATGACCAGTGTGTTTCTGACCACTGTTTTTCTGACCAATGTGTTTCTGAACAGTGTGTTTCTGACCACTGTGTTTCCGACCCGTGTGTTTCTGACCACTGTGTTTCTGACATGTGTGTTTCTGACCAGTTTGTTTGTGACCACTGTGTTTCTGACCAGGGTGTTTCTGACCACTGTGTTTTCTGACCAGTGTGTCTCTGACCACTGTGTTTCTGTCCACTGTGTGTCTGACCACTGTGTTTCTGACCAGTTTGTTTCTGACCAGTGTTTTTCTGACCTACGTGCTTCTGGCCACCGTGTTTGTGACCACTCTGTTTCTGACCAGTGTCGTTCTGACCAGTGTATTTCTGACCACCGTGTTTCTGACCACCGTGTTTCTGACCACTGTGTTTATGACCACTGTGTTTCTGACCGGTGTGTTTTGGACCACTGTGTTTTTTACCACTGTGTTTCTGACCACTGTGTTTCTGACCTGTGTGTTTCTGACCAGTGTGTTTCCGACCAGTGTGATTCTGACCACAGTGTTTGTGACCAGTGTGTTTCGGAACACTGTGTTTCTGATCACAGTGTTTCTCACAAGTGGTTTTCTGACCACTATGTTTCTGACCAGTGTGTTTCTGACCAGTGTGTTTCCGACTAGTGTGTTTCTGACCACAGTGTTTCTGACCAGTGTGTTTCTGACCACAGTGTTTCTGAACAGTGTGATTCTGACCAGTGTGTTTCTGACCAGTAGTTTCTGACCACTGTGCTTCAGACCAGTGTGTTCCTGACCAGTGTGTTTCTGACCAGTGTGTTTTTGACCAGTGTGTTTCTGACCACTGTGTTTCTGACCATTGTGTTTCTGATCACTGTGTTTCTGACCACCGTGTTTCTGACCAGTGTGCTTGTGACCAGTGTGTTTCTGACCAGTGTGTTTCTGACCACTGTGGTTCTGACCACTGTGTTTCTGGCCCCTGTGTATCTAACCAGTGTGTTTCTGACCACTGTGTTTCTGACCACTGTGTTTCTGACCACTGTGTTTCTGACCAGTGTGTTTGTGACCACTGTGTTTCAAACCAGTGTGATTCTGACTACTGTATTTCTGTTCACTGTGTTTCTGACCGGTGTGTTTCTGACCAGTGTGTTTATGACCACAGAATTCCAGAAGACTGTGTTTCTGACCACTGTGTTTCAGACCACTATGTTTCCGACAACTGTGTTTCTGACCAGTGTGTTCATGACCACTGTGTTTCTGACCAGTGTGTTTCTGACAACTGTGTTTTCTGACCAGTGTGTTTCTGACCACTGTGTTTCTGTCCACTGTGTGTCTGACCACTGTGTTTCTGACCACCGTGTTTCTGACCACTGTGTTTCTGACCAGTGTAGTTCTGACCAGTGTTTTTCTAACCACTGTGTTTCTGACCACCGTGTTTCTGACCACTGTGTTTATGACCACTGTGTTTCTAACCAGTGTGTTTCTCACCAGTGTGTTACGGACCACTGTGTTTTCTACCACTGTGTTTCTGACCACTGTGTTTCTGACCAGTGTGTTTCTTACCAGTGTGTTTCTGACCACTGTTTTCTGACCATTCTGTTTCCGACCAGTGTTTTTCGGACCAGTGTGTTCCTGACCAGAGTGTTCCTGACCAGAGTGTTTCTGACCAGTGTGTTTCTGACCAGTGTGTTTCTGACCACTCTGTTTCTTATCACTGCATTTCTGACCACTGTGTTTCTGACCACTGTGTTACTGACAAGTGTGTTTCTGACCAGTGTGTTTCTGACCACAATGTTTGTGACCAGTGTGTTTTGGACCACTGTGTTTCTGATCACTGTGTCTCTCACCAGTGTTTTTCTGACCACTATGTTTCTGACCAGTTTGTTTCGGACCAGT
The DNA here is from genome assembly GCA_023375785.1 of Penium margaritaceum. NCBI lineage: Eukaryota > Viridiplantae > Streptophyta > Zygnematophyceae > Desmidiales > Peniaceae > Penium > Penium margaritaceum. The sequence goes on along the minus strand of SZWC01008415.1, from coordinate 90,293 downwards.
GTGTTTCCAACCAGTGTGTTTCTGACCACAGTGTTTCTGACCAGTGTGTTTCTGACCACAGTGTTTCTGAACAGTGTGTTTCTGACCAGTGTGTTTCTGACCAGTAGTTTCTGACCACTGTGCTTCTGACCAGCATGTTCCTAACCACTGTGTTTCTGACCAGTGTGTTTCTGACCAGTGTGTTTCTGACCAGTGTGTTTCTGACCAGTGCTTTTCTGACCACTGTGTTTCTGACCATTGTGTTTCTGACCAGTGTGTTTCTGACCACTATGTTCTGACCAGTGTCTTTCTTACAAGTGAGTTTCTGACCACTGTGTTTCCGACCAGTGTGTTTCTGAACACTGTGTTTCGGACCAGTGAGTTTATGACCAGTGTGTTTCTGACCACTGTGTTTGTGACCACTGTGTTTCTGACCACTGTGTTTTTGACCAGTGTGTTTCTGACCACTGTGTTTCTGACCTGTGTGTTTCTGACCAGTGGGATTATGACCAGTGTGTTTCTGACCAGTGTGTTTCTGACCACTGTGTTTCTGACCAGTGTGTTTCTGACCAGTGTGTTTCTGACCACTGTGTTTCTGACCAGTATGTTTCTGACCAGTGGGTTTCTGAACAGTGTGTTTCTGACCAGTGTTTCTGACGTCTCTGTTTCTGACCACTTCTTTCTGACCAGTGTGTTTCTGACCACTGTATTTCTGACCAGTGAGTTTATAACCCGTGTGTTTCGAACCACTGTGTTTCTGACCACTGTGTTTCTGACCAGTATGCTTCTGACAACTGTGTTTCTGACCTCTGGGTTTTTGACCACTGTGTTTCTGACCACCGTGTTTCTGACAAGTGTGTCTCTGACCAGTGCGGATCCGAGAAGTGTGCTCTGACCACTGTGTTTCTGACCATTGTGATTCTGACCACTGTGTTTCTGACCACTGTGTTTCTGACCACTGTGTTTCTGACCAGTGTGTTTCTGACCAGCATGTCTCTGACCACTGTGTTTCTGACCAGTGTGTTGCTGACCACTGTGTTTCTGTCCACTGTGTTTCTGCCCAGTGTGTTTCTGACCACTGTGTTTCTCACCACTGTGTTTCTGACCACTGTGTTTCCGACCACTGTGTTTATGACGAGTGTGTCTCTGACTAGTGCGTTTCTGAGCAGTGTGTTTCAGACCGCTGTGATTCTGACCATTGTGTGTCTGACCAGTGTATTCCTGAACACTGTGTTTCTGACCAGTGTGTTTCTGACGACTCTGTTTTTTACCACTGTGTTTCTGACCACTGTGGTTCTGACCACCGTATTTCTCACCAGTGTGTTTCTTACCAGTGTGTCTCCGACTACTGTGTTTCTGACCAGTGTGTTCCCAACCACGGTATTTCTGTCCAATGTGTTTCTGACCATTGTGTGTCTGACCAGTGTGTTTCTGACCACTGTGTTCTGACCAGTGTGGTTCTGATTACTGTGTTTCTGACCAGTGTGTTCTTGACCACTGTGTATCCGACCAGTGTGTTTCTGACCAATGTGGTCCAGACCAGTGTGTTTCTGACCACTGTGATTCTGACCACTGTGTTTATGACCATTGTGTCTCTGACCACTGTGTTTCTGACCAGCGTGTTTTTGACCACTGTGTTTCTGACCAGTGTGTTTCTGACCACTATGTCTCTGACCACTGTGTTTCTGACCAGCGTGTTTCGGAACAGTGTGTTTCTGACCACTGTGATTCTGACCAGTGTGTTTCTGACCAGTGCGTTTCTAACCACTGTGTTTCTGACCTCTGTGTTCCTGACCAGTGTGTTTCTGACCAGTGTGTTTCTGGCCACTCTATTTCTGACAGGTGTGTTTCTGACCAGTGTGTTTCTGACCACTGTGTTTCTAACCAGTGTGTTTCTGACCACTGTGTTTCTTACCATTGTGTTACTGACCAGCATGTTTCTGACCACTGTGTTTCTTACCACTATGTTTCTCACCTCGATGTTCCTGACCAGGGTGTCTCTGACCAGTGTGTTTCTGACCACCGTATTTCTGACCAGTGTCTTTCTGACCAGCGTGTTTCTGACCACTGTGTTTATGACCACTGTGTTTCTGACCAGTGTGTTTCTGACCACTGTGTTTCTGACCAGTGTGTTTCAGACCAATGTGTTTCTGAACTCTGTGTTTCTGACCAGCTTGTTTCTGACCAGTGTGTGTATGACCACTGTGTTTTTTACCACCGTGTTTCTGACCGCTGTGTTTCTCACCAGTGTGTTTATGACCAGTGTGTTTCTGACCTATGTGTTTCCGACCACTGTGTTTCTGACCAGTGTGTTTTTGACCACTGCGTTTCTGACCAGTGTGATTCTGACCAGTGTGTTTCTGACCACTGTGTTTCTGACTTGTGTGTTTGTGACCACCGTGGTTCTGACCACTGTGTTTCTCACCACTGTGTTTCTTACCAGTATGTTTCTGACCAAGGTGTTTCTGACAAGTGTGCTTCAAAACACTGTGTTTCTGACCAGTGTGTTCTTGACCACTGTGTTTCTGACCAGTGTTTTTCTGACCAGTGTGTTTCTCGACCACTGTGTTTCTGACCACTGTGTTTCTGACCACTGTGTTTCTGACCACTGTGTTTCTGACCATTGTGTTTCTGACCAGTGAGTTTCTGACCAGGAAGTCTCTGACCACAGTATTTGTGACCAGTGCGTAGCTGACCACTGGGTTTCTGCCCACATTGTTTCTGACCAGTTCTTTTCTGACCACTGTGTTTCTGACCATTGTGTTTCTTACAAGTGTGTTTTTGACCACTGTGTTCTGACCAGTGTGTTTCTTACAAGTAAGTTTCTGACCACTGTGTTTCCGACCAGTGTGTTTCTGACCACTGTGTTTCTGACCACTGTGTTTGTGACCACTGTGTTTCTGACAACTGTGTTGCTGACCAGGTTGTTTCTGAGCACCATGTTTCTGACCAGTGTGTTTTTGACCACTTATTTCTGACCAGTGTGTTTCTGACCACTGTGGTTTTGACCACTGTGTTATTAACCAGTGTGTTTCTGACCACTGTGTTTCTGACCAGTGTGTTTCTGACCACTGTGTTTTTCATCACTGTGTTTCTGACCACTGTGTTTCTTACCAGCTTGTTTCTGGCCACTGTGTTTCTGACCACCATGTTTCTGTCCACCGTGTTTCTGACTTGTGTGTTTATGACCAGTGTGTTCCTTACCACTGTGTCTTTGACCGGTGTTTTCAGACCACTGTGTTTCTGACCAGTGTGTTTCTGACCACTGTGTCTCTGACCAGTGTGTTTCTGACCACTGTGTTTCTGACCACTGTGTTTCTGACCACTATGTTTCTCACCACTGTGTTTCTTACCAGTGTGTTTCTGACCACTGTGTTTTTGACCATTGTGCTTCTGACCACAGTGTTTCTGACCAGCGTGTTTTTAACCACTGTGGTTCTGACCAGTGTGTTTCTGACCAGTGTGTTTCTGACCACTGTGTTTCTGACCACCGTGTCTCTGACGAGTGTGTTTATGACCAGTGCGTTTAAGAGCAGTGTGTTTCTGACCACTGTGTTTCGGACCATTGTGTTTCTGACCACTACGTGTCTGACCAGCGTGTTTCTGACCACTTTGATTCTGCCCACTGTGTTTCCGACCACTGTGTTTCTGACCAGTGTGTTGCTGACCAATGTGTGTCTGTCCACTGTGTTTCTGACCACTGTGTTTCTGACCACTGTGTTTATTACCACCGTGTTTGTGACCACTGTGTTTCTGACCAGTGTGTTTATGACCACTGTGTTTCTGACCAGTATGTTTCTGACCACTGTGTTTCTGACCAGTGTGTTTCTGACCACTTTGTTTGTGACCACTGTGTTTCTCACCAGTGTGTTTTTGACCAGTGTGTTTCTGACCACTATGTTTCTGACCCCTGTGTTTTTTACCAGTGTGTTTCTGACCACTGTGGTTCTGACCATTGTGTTTCTGGCCATTGTGTTTCTGACCACTGTATGTCTGACCAGTGTGTTTCTGACCAGTGTGTTTCTGACCACTGTGTTTCTGACCCCTGTGTTTCAGACCAGTATGTTTCTGACCAGTGTGTTTCTGGCCAATGTGTTTCTGACCACTGTGTTTCTGCTCACTGTGTTTTTGACCACCGTGTCTCTAACGAGTGTGTCTCTGACCAGTGCATTTATGAGCAGTGTGTTTCCAACCACTGTGTTTCTGACCATTGTGTTTCTGACCAATGTGTTTCTGACCAGTGTGTTTCTGACCACTGTGTTTCTGACCACTGTGTTTCTAACCAGTGTATTTCTGACCAGCATGTCTCTGACCACTGTGTTTCTGACCACTGCGTTGCTGACCACTGTGTTTCTGTCCACTGTGTTTCTGACAACTGTATTTCTGACCACTGTGCTTATGACCGCTGTGTTTCTGACCACTGTGTTTGTGACGAGTGTGTTTCTGACGACTGTGTTTCTGACCAGTATGTTTCTGACAACGGTGTTTCTGACCAGTATGTTTCTGACCACTGTGTTTCTGACCACTGTGTTTCTCACCAGTGTGTTTCTGACCATCTCGTTCCTGACCACTATGTTTCTGACCACTGTGTTTTTGACCAGTGTGTTTCTGACCTGTGTGTCTCTGACCAGTGTGCTTCTGACCTGTGTGTTTCTGACCACTGTGTTCTTGACCTCTGTGTTTCTGACCAACATGTTTCTGACCAGTGTGTTTCTGTCCACTGTATTTCTGACCGGTGTGTTTCTGACCAGTAAGTTTCTGACCACTGTGTTTCTGACCACAGTGTGTCTGACCACTGTATTTCTGACCACTGTGTTTTGGACCACTGTGTTTCTTATCAGTGTGTTTCTGACCACGGTATTTCTGACCAGTGTGCTTCAAAACGCTGTGTTTCTGAGCAGTGTGTTTCTAACCACTGTGTTTCTGACCAGTGTGTTTTTGACCAAAGTGTTTTTGACCACTGTGTTTGTGACCACTGTTTTTCTGACCACTGTGTTTCTGACCCGTGTGTTTCTGACCACTATGTTTATGACCAGTGTGTTTATGACCACTGTGTTCCTGACCAGTGTGTTTCTGACCATTGTGTTTATGAGCACTGTGTATCTAACCAGTGTGTTTCTGACCACAGTGTTTATGACGAGTGTGTTTCTGACCACTGTGTTTCTGACCACTGTGTTTCTGACCAGTGTATTTCTTACCAGTTTGTTTCTGACCACAGTGTTTCTGACCACCGTGTTTCTGACCAACGTGTTTCTGACCAGTGTGTTTATGACCAGCGTGTTTCAGACCACTGCGTTTCTGACCACTGTGTGTTTGACCAGTGTGTTTCTGACCACTGTGTTTCTGACCAGTGTGTTTCTGACCACTGTGTTTCTGACCAGTGTGTTTATGACCAGCGTGTTTCAGACCACTGCGTTTCTGACCACTGTGTGTTTGACCAGTGTGTTTCTGACCACTGTGTTTCTGACCAGTGTGTTTCTGACCACTGTGTTTCTGACCAGTGTGTTTCTGACCACTGTGTTTCTGACCACTGTGTTTCTTACCACTGTGTTTCTTACCAGTGTGTTTCTGACCACTGTGTTTCTGACCATTGTGCTTCTGACCACTGTGTTCCTAACCAGCGTGTTTCTGTCCACTGTGGTTCTGACCAGTGTGTTTCTGACCAGTTTGTTTCTGACCAGTGTGTTTCTGACCACAGTGTTTCAGACCACCGTGTCTCTGATGAGTGTGTCTATGACCAGTGCGTTTAAGAGCAGTGTGTTTCTGACCACTGTGTTTCGGGCCATTGTGTTTCTGACCACTGTGTTTCTGACCAGTGTGTTTCTGACCACTGTGTTTCTGACCACTGTGCTTCTGACCAGTGTGTTTCTGACCAGCATGTCTCTGACCACTGTGTTTCTGACCAGTGTGTTGCTGACCACTGTGTTTCTGTCCACTGTTTTTCTGACCACTGTGTTTCTGACCACTGTGTGTATTACCACTGTGTTTCTGACCAATGTCTTTATGACCAGTGTGTTTCTGACCACTGTGTTTCTGACCAGTATGTTTCTAACCACTGTGTTTCTGACCAGTGTGTTTCTGACCACTTTTTTATTGACCACTGTGTTTCACACCAGTGTGTTTCTGAATAATTTGTTTCTGACCACTGTGTTTCTGACCACTGTGTTTTTGACCAGTGTGTTTCTGACCACTGTGTTTCTGACCATTGTGTTTTTGTCCAATGTGTTTCTGACCATTGTGTTTCTGACCAGTGTCTTTCTGACCACTGTGTTTCTGACCAGTGTGTCTATGACCAGTGTTTTTCTGACCACTGTGTTTCTGACCCCTGTGTTTTTGACCAGTATGTTTCTGACCAGTGTGTTTCTGACCACTGTATCTCTGGACAATGTCTTTCTGGCCAATGTGTTTCTGACCATTGTGTTTCTGACCATTGTGTTTCTGACCACTGTGTTCTGTCCAGTGTGTTTCTTAACAATGTTTTTCTGACCACTGTGTTTCCGACCACTGTGTTTGTGACCACTTTGTTTCTGACCAGTGTGTTTATAACCACTGTGTTTCTGACCACTGTGTTTATGACCACAGTGTTTCTGACCACCCTTTTTTCTGACCTGTGTGTTTCTGACCAATGTGTTTCTGACCAGTGTTTTTCTGACCACTGTGTCTCTGACCACTGTGTTTCTGACCAGTGTGTTTCTGACGTCTGTGTTTCTGACCAGTCTGTTCCTAACAAGTGTGTTTCTGACCACTGTGTTTCTGACAACTGTGTTTCTGACCAGTGTGTTTCTGACCAGTGTGTTTCTGACCATTGTGTTTCTGACCACTGTGCTTCTGACCTCTGTGTTTCTGACCAGTGTGTTTCTGACCAGAGTGTTTCTGACCACTGTATTTCTGACCAGTGTGTTCCTAACCACAGTGTTTCCGACCACTGTTTTTCTGACCTGTGTGTGTCTGACCACTGTGTTTGTGACCATTGTGTTTTTGACCAGTGTGTTTCTGACCACTTTGGTTCCGACCAGCGTGTTTCTGACAAGTGTGTTTCTGACCAGTGCGTTTCTGAGCAGTGTGTTTTTGACCACTGTGTTTCTGGCAAGTGTGTTTCTGACCACTGTGTTTCTGACCACTGTGTTTCTGACCACTGTGTTTCTTACCGGTGTGTTTCTGACCACTGTGTTTCTGACCATTGTGCTTCTGACCACTGTGTTCCTAACCAACGTGTTCTGACCACTGTGGTTCTGACCAGTGTGTTTCTGACCAGTGTGTTTCTGACCACTGTGTAAATGACCACTGTGTTTCTGGCCATTGTGTTTCTGACCAGTGTGGTTATGACCAGTGTGTTTCAGACCAGTGTGTTTCTGACCACTGTCTTTCTGACCCCTGTGTTTCTGACCAGTGTTTTTCTGACCAGTGTGTTTCTGACCACTATAATTCTGACCACTGTTATTCTGACCAGTGTGTTTCTGACCACTGTGTTTCTTACCACTGTGTTACTGACCACTGTATTTGTGACCACTGTGTTTCTGACTAGCGTGTTTCTGACCAGTACGTTTCTGACCATTGTGTTTCTGACCACTTTGTTTCTGACCACGGTGTTTCTGACCACCGTGATTCTGACCAGTGTGTTTCTGACCACTGTGTTTCTGACCACTGTGTTTCTGACCAGTGGGCTTATGACCACTTTGTTTTTGACCAGTGTGTTTCTGACCACTCTGTTTCCCACCAGTGTGTTTCTGACCACTATGTTTGTGAGCAGTGTTTTTCTGACCAGTGTGTTTCCGACCAGTGTGTTTCTGACCACAGTGTTTCTGACCAGTGTGTTTCTGACCACTGTGTTTCTGACCAGCGTGTTTTTGACCACTGCGTTTCTGACCACTGCGTTTCTGACCACTGTGTTTCTGACCAGTGTGTTTCTGACCAGTGTTCTTCTGACCACTGTGTCTCTGACCACTGTGTTTCTGACCACTGTGTTTCTGACCACTGTGCTTCTGACCACAGTGTGTTTGACCAGCGTGTTTCTGAACAGTGTGTTTCTGACCAGTAGTTTCTGACCACTGTGTTTCTGACCACTGTGTTTCTGACCACTGTGTTTATGACCAGTGTGTTTTTTACCAGTGTGTGTCTGACCACTGTGTTCCTAACCCCTGTGTTTCTGACCAGTGTATTTCTGACCAGTGTGTTTATGACCACTGTATTTCTGACCTCGGTGTTTCTGAATAGTGTGTCTCTGACCAGTAGTTTCTGACCACTGTGTTTCTGACGAGTGTGTTTCTTACCAGTGTGTTTCTGACCACTGCGTTCCTGACCAGCGTGTTTCTGACCAGTGCGTTTCTGACGACTGTGTTTCTGACCACTGTGTTTCTGACCACCGTGTTTCTGACCACTCTGTTTCCGACCACAGTGTTTCCCACCAGTGTGTTTCTGACCACTATGTTTCTGACCAGTGTTTTTCTGACCAGTGTGTTTCTGACCAGTGTGTTTCTGACCACAGTGTTTCTGACCAGTGTGTTTCTGACCACTTTGTTTCTGACCAGTGTGTTTCTGACCACTGTGTTTCTGACCACTGTGGTTCTGACCAGTGTGTCTCTGACTAGTGTGTTTTTGACCACCGTGTTTCTGACCACTGTGTTTCTGACCACTGTGCTTATAACCACAGTGTTTCTGACTAGTGTGTTTCTGACCCCTGTGTTTCTGACCAGTAGATTATGACCACTGTGTTTCTGACCAGTGTGTTTGTGACCACTGTATTTTTGACCAGTGTGTTTCTGGCCACTGTGTTCTGACCAGTGTGTTTGTTACATTGTGTTTCTGACCTTTGTTTTTGCGACCTGTGTGTTTCTGACCACTGTGTCTCTGACCAGGGTGTTTCTCACCACGGTGTTTCTGACCATTGTGTTTATGACCACTGTGTTTCTGACAACTGTATTTCTGACCAGTGTGTTTCTGACCGCTGTGTTTCTGACCAGTGTGTTTCTGGCAACTGTGTTTCTGACCAGTGTGTTTCTGCCCACTGTGTTTCTGACCACTATGTTTCTGACCAGTGTGTTCCTGACCAGTGTGTTTCTGACCACTGTGTATATGACAACTGTGTTTCTGTCCAGTGTGTTTCTGACCAGTCTGTGTCTGACCACTGTATTTCCAACCACATTGTTTCTGACCAGTGTGTTTCTGACCACTCTTTTGCTGACCAGTGTGTTTCTGACGACTGTGCTTCTGACCACTGTGTTTCTGACCAGTTTGTTTCTTACCACTGTGTTTCTTACGACTGTGTTTCTAACCAGTGTGTTTCTGACCACTGTATTTCTGACCACTGCGATTCTGACCAGCGTGTTTCTGACCAGTGCGTTTCTGACCACTGTGTTTGTGACCACTGTGTTCTTGACCACTGTGTTTCTGACCACTGTGTTTCTGACCACTGTGTTTCTCACCACTATGTTTCTAACCACTGTGTTTCTGACCAGTGCGTTTCTGACCACTTACATTCTGACCAGTGTGTTTCTGACCAGTGTGTTTCTGACCGCTGTGTTCCTGACCACTGTGTTTCTCACCATTGTTCTTCACACCAATGTGTTTCTGACCAGTGTGTTACAGACGAGTGTGTTTCTGACCACTGTGCTTCTGACCACCGTGTTTTTTACCACAGTAATTCTGACCACTGCGTTTCTGACCACTGTGTTTCTGACCAGTGTGTTCCGGACCACTGTGTTTTTTACCATTGTGTTTCTGACCAGTGTGTTTCTGACCAGTGTGTTTCTTTCCACTGTGTTTCTGACCATTGTGTTTCTGACCACTGTGTTTCTGACCAATGTGTTTCTGGCCAGCGTGTTTCTGACCACTGTGTTTCTGACCAGTGTGTTCCTGGCCAGTGTGTTTCTGACGAGTGTATTTTTGACCAGTGTGTTTCTGACCGGTGTGTTTCTGACCACTGTGTTGCTGACCACTGTGTTTCTGATCACTGTGTTTCTGACCACTGTTTTTATGACCACCGTGTTTCTGACCAGTGTGTTTCTCACCGGGGTGTTTCTGACCACTGTGTTTCTGACCGGTGTGTTTCTGACCACTGAGTTCCCGACCACTGTGTTTCCCACCAGTGTGTTTCTGACAACTCTGTTTCTGACCAGTGTTTTTATGACCAGTGTGTTTCCGACCAGTGTGTTTCTGACCACAGTGATTCTGACCAGTGTCTTTCTGACCAGTGTGTTTCTGACTTGTGTGTTTCTCACCAGTAGTTTCTGTCCAGTGTGTTTCTGACCTGTCTGTTTCTGACCACTGTGTTTCTGACCACTGTGTTTCTGACCACTATGTTCTGACCGGTGTGTTTCTTACAGCGTGTTTCTGACCACTGTGTTCCCGACCAGCGTGTTTCTGATCATGGTGTTTCTGACCAGTGTGTTTATGACCACTGTGCTTCTGACCACTGTGTTTATGACTACTGTGTTTATAACCACTGTGTTTCTGACCCGTGTGTTTCTGCCCACTGTGTTTCTGACCAGTCTGTTTCTGGCCACTGTGTTTCTGACCGGTGTGTTTCTGCCCACTGTGTATTTGCCCACTGTGTTTCTGACCAGTGTGTTTCGAACCTGTGTGTTTCTGACCAGTGTGTTTCAGACCAGTGTGTTTCTGACCACTGTGTTACTAACCCCTGTGTTTCTAACCAGTGTGTTTGTGACCGGTGTGTTTCTGACCATTGTATTTCTGACCACAGTGTTTCTGACCACTGTGTTTATGACCACTGTGTTTATGACTACTGTGTTTCTGACCAGTGTGTTTATGACCACTTTGTTTCTGACCAGTTCGTTTCTGGCCACTGTGTTTCTGACCAGTGAGTTTCCGACCACTGTGTTTCTGACCAGTTTGATTCTGACCAGTGTGTTACAGACCACTGTGTTTCTGAGCACCATGTTTCTGACCATTGTGTTTCTGACCACTGTGTTTCTGAGCACTGTGTTTCTGACCACTGTGTTTCTGACCACCATGTTTCTGACCACTGTGTTTCTGACCACCGTGTTTCTGACCACTGTGTTTCTGACCACTGTGTTTCTGACCACTATGTTTCTGACCACTGTGTTTCTGACCACTGCGTTTCTGACCACCGTGTTCTTGTCCATTGTGTTTCTGACCACTGTGTTCTGACTAGTGTGTTTCTTACAGTGTGTTTCTGACCACCGTGTTCTTGACCACTGTGTTTCTGACCACTGTGTTCTGACTAGTGTGTTTCTTACAGTGTGTTTCTGACCACTGTGTTCCCGACCAGTGTGTTTCTGACCACTGTGTTTCTGACCAGTGTGTTTCTGACCACTGTGTTTCTGACCACTGTGTTTATGACCACTGTGTTTATGACTACTGTGTTTCTGACCAGTGTGTTTATGACCACTTTGTTTCTGACCAGTTTGTTTCTGGCCACTGTGTTTCTGACCAGTGTGTTTCTGACCACTGTGTTTCTGACTAGTGTGTTCCTGACCAGTGTGTTTCTGACCACTGTGTATATGAACACTGTGTTTCTGACCACCATGTTTCTGACCACTGTGTTTCTGACCACTGTGTTTCTGACCAGTGGGTTTATGACCACTATGTTTCTGACAAGTGTGTTTCTGACCAGGGTGCTTCTGACCACTGTGTTTCTGACCAGTGTGTTTCTGACCAATGTGTTCCCGACCACCGTGTTTCCCGCCAGTGTGTTTCTGACCACTTTGTTTCTGACCAGTATTTTTCTGACCAGTGTGTTTCCGACCAGTGTGTTTCTGACCACAGTGTTTCTGACCAGTGTGTTCCTGACCAGTGTGTTTCTGACTTGTGTGTTTCTGACCAGTAGTTTCTGACCACTGTGTTTCTGAGCAGTGTGTTTCTAACCACTGTGTTCCCGACCAGTGTGTTTATGACCACGGTGTTTCTGACCAGTGTGTTTCTGACAACTGTCCTTATAACCACTGTGTTTATGACAACTGTGTTAATGACCACTGTGTTTCTGACCAGTGTGTTTTTGCCCATTGTGTTTCTGACCAGTCTGTTTCTGGCCACCGTGTTTCTGACCAGTGTGTTTCTGCCCACTATGTATTTGACCACTGTGTTTCTGACCAGTGTGTCTCAAACCAGTGTGTTTCTGACCAGTGTGTTTCGGACAAGTGTGTTTCTGACCACTGTGTTTCTAACCCCTGTGTTTCTGACCAGTGTGTTTCTGACCGGTGTGATTGTGACCACTGTATTTCTGATCACAGTGTTTCTGTCCAGTGTGTTTCTGACGACAGTGTTTCTGACCAGTGTGTTTATGACCACCGTGTTTCT
>SZWC01008415.1:65954-77954 GCA_023375785.1 Penium margaritaceum | reverse complement strand
TGTCTTTCTGACCCCTGTGTTTCTGACCACTGTGTTTCTGACCACTGTGTTTCCTACCACCATGTTTCCGACCACAGTGTTTCTGACCACTGTGTTTCTGACCACTGTGTTTCTGACCAGTGGATTTATGACCACTATGTTTCTGACCAGTGTGTTTCTGACCAGTGTGTTTCGGACCAGTGTGTTTCTGACCAATATCTCTCTGACCACTGAGTTTCCAACCACTGTGTTTCTGACCAGTTTGATTCTGACCAGTGTGTTACTGACCACTGTGTTTCTGATCACCATGTTTCAAACCATTGTGTTTCTGACCACTGTGTTTCTGACCCCAGTGTTTCTGACCACTGTGTTTCTGACCACCATGTTTCTGACCACTGTGTTTCTGACCACCGTGTTTCTGACCACTGTGTTTCTGACCACTGTGTTTCTCACCACCGTGTTCTTGACCACTGTGTTTCTGACCACTGTGTTCTGACTAGTGTGTTTCTTACAGTGTGTTTCTGACCACTGTGTTCCCGACCAGTGTGTTTCTGACCACTGTGTTTCTGACCAGTGTGTTTCTGACCACAGTGCTTCTGACCACTGTGTTTATGACTACTGTGTTTCTGACCACTGTGGTTTTGACCAGTCTGTTTCTGGCCACTGTGTTTCTGACCAGTGTGTCTCTGCCCACTGTGTATATGACCACTGTGTTTCTGACCAGTGTTTTTCGAACCCATGTGTTTCTGACCAGTGTGTTTCAGACCAGTGTGTTTCTGACCAATGTGTTTCTAAACCCTGTGTTTCTGACCAGTGTGTTTCTGACCGGTGTGTTTCTGATCACTGTATTTCTGACCACGGTGTTTGTGACCAGTGTGTTTATGACCACTCTTATTCTGACCAGTGTGTTTCTAGGGACTGTGTTTCTTACCACTGTGTTTCTGACCAGTGTGTTTCTGACCTCTGTATTTCTGACCACTGCGTTTCTGACCAGCGTGTTTCTGACCAATGCGTTTTTGACCACTGCATTTCTGACTACTGTGTTTATGACCACCGTGTTTCTGACCAGTGTATTTCTGACCACTATGTTTCTGACCAGTGTGTTTCTGACCACTGTGTCTCTGTCCACTGCGTTTCTGATCAGTGTGTTTCTGACCACTGTGTTTCTGACCACTGTGTTTATAACCACTGTGTTTCTGACCACTGTGTTTCTGACCAATGTGTTTATGACCACTTTGTTTCTGACCACTTTGTTTCTGGCCACTGTGTTTCTGACCATTGTGTTGCTGACCACTGTGTTTATGACCAGTGTGTTTCAGACCAGTGTGTTTCTGACCACTGTCTTTCTGACCACTGTGTTTCTGACGAGTGTGTTTTTGACCAGTGTGTTTCTGACCACAATATTTCTGACCACTGTTATTCTGATCAGTGTGTTTCGGACCACTGTGTTTCTTACCACAGTGTTACTGACCAGGGTGTTTCTGACCACTATATTTCTGACCACTGTATTTCTGACTAGCGTGTTTCTGACCAGTACGTTTCTGACCACTGTGTATCTGACCACTATGTTTCTGACCACTGTGTTTCTGACCACTGCGTTTCTGACCAGTGTGTTTCTGACCACTGCGTTTCTGACCACTGTGTTTCTGACCAGTGGGTTTATGACCACTACGTTTCTGACCAGCGTGTTTCTGACCAGTGTGTTTCTGTACACTATGGCTCTGACCACTGTGTTTCCGACCACTGTGTTTCTGACCAGTTTGTTTCTGACCAGTGTGTTTCTGACCACTGTGTTTCTGACCACCATGTTTCTGGCCTCTGTGTTTCTGACCACTGTGTTTCTGACCACTGTGTTTCTGACCACTATGTTTCTGACCACCGTGTTTCTGACCACTGTGTTTCTGACCACTGTGTTTCTGACCACTGTGTTCTTGACCACTGTGTTTTTGACCACTGTGTTTCTGACTACTGTGTTTCTGACAACTATGTTTCTAACCACTGGGTTGGTGACCAGTGCGTTTCTGACCACTTTCATCCTGACCAGTGTGTTTCTGACCAGTGTGTTTATGACCACTGTGTTCCTGACCACTGTGTTTCCCACCATTGCTTTTCTTACCACTGTGTTTCTGACCAATGTGTTACTGACCAGTGTGTTTCTGTCCACTGTGTTTCTGACCATTGTGTTTCTGACCACTGTGTTTCTGACCACTGTGTTTCTGACCAGTGTGTTTCTGACCACTGTGTTTCTGACCAGTGTGTTTCTGACCAGTGTGTCTCTGACGAGTGTCTTTTAGACCAGTGTGTTTCTTACCGGTGTGTTTCTGACCACTGTGTTGCTGACCACTGTGTTTCTGACCAGTGTGTTTCTGACAACTGTGTTCCCGACCACTGTGTTTCCCACCAGTGTGTTTCTAACCACAGTGTTTCTGACCAGTGTGTTTCTTACCAGTGTGTTTCTGACCAGTATTTTCTGACCACTGTGTTTCTGACCAGTGTGTTTCTGACCACAGAGTTTCCGACCACTGTGTTTTTGACCACTGTGTTCTGACCAGTGTGTTTGTTACAGTGTGTTTCTGACCACTGTGTTCCCGACCAGTGTAATTCTGACCACGGTGTTTCTGACCACTGTGCTTCTGACAACTGTGTTTGTGACTACCGTGTTTCTGACCACTGTGTTTCTGACCAGTGTGTTTCTGACCACTGTGTTTCTGACCAGTCTGATTCTGGTCAATGTGTTTCTGACCAGTGTGGTTTTCCCACTGTGTATATGACCAATGTGTTTCTGACCAGTGTGTTTCGAACCAGTGTGTTTCTGACCAGTGTGTTTCAGACCAGTGTGTTTCTGACCACTGTGTTTCTAACCCATGTGTTTCTGACCAGTGTGTTTCTGATAGGTGTGTTTCTGACCACTGTTTTTCGGACCACAGTGTTTCTGACCAGTGTGTTTATGACCACTCTAATTTTGACCTGTGTGGTTTTGACGGCTGTGTTTCTGGCCACTGTGTGTCTAACCACTTTGTTTCCGACCACTGTGTTTCTTACCACAGTGTTTCTGGCCTGTGTGTTTCTGACCTCTGTATTTCTGACCACTGCATTTCTGACCAGCGTGTTTCTGAACAGTGCGTTTCTGACCACTGTGTTTCTGACCACTGTGTTTGTGACCAGTGTGTTTCTGACCACTGTGTTTCTGACCACTGTGTTTCTGACCAGTGTGTTTCTGACCACTGTGTTTCTGACCAGTGTGTTTATGACCACCGTGTTTCTCACCAGTGTGTTTGTGACCACTGTGTTTTTGACCAGTGTGTTTGTGACCACTGTGTATATGACCACTGTGTTTCTGATCAGTGTGTTTCTGACCACGGTGTTTCTGACCACTGTGTTTATGACCACTATGTTTCTGACCATTTTGTTTCTGACCAGTGTGCTTATGACCACCTTTTTTCTGACCAGTTTGTTTCTGGCCACAGTGTTTCTGACCAGTGTGTTTCTGACCACTGTGTTTCTGACCAGTGTGGTCCTGACCAGTGTGTTTCTGACCACTGTGTTTATGACCACTGTGTTTCTGACCATTGTGTTTCTGACCAGTGTGTTTCTGACCAGTGTGTTTCAGACCAGTGTGTTTCTGACCACTATCGTTCAGACCCCTGTGTTTCTAACCAGTGTGTTTCTGACTAGGGTGTTTCTGACCACTGTATTTCTGACCACTGTTATTCTGACCAGTGTGTTTCTGACCAAAGTGTTTCTGACCACTGTGTTTCTGACCAGTATGTTTCTGACCACTGTGTTTTGTACCATTGTGTTTCTGACCAGTGTGTTTCTGACCACTGTATCTCTGACCAATATGTTTCTAACCAGCGTGTTTCTGACAAGTGCGTATCTGACCACTGTGTTTCTGACCACTGTGTTTCTGACCACTGTGTTTCTGACCACTGTGTTTCTGACCAGTGTGTTTCTGACAACTGTGTTTCTGACCACTGTGTTTCTGGCCAGTGTGTTTATGACCACTGTGTTTCTGACCAGTGTGTTTCTGACCAGTGTGTTTCTGACCACTGCGTATCTGACCACTGTGTTTCTGACCACTGTGTTTCTGACCACTGTGTTTCTGACCACTGTGTTTCTGACCAGTGTGTTTCTGACAACTGTGTTTCTGACCACTGTGTTTCTGGCCAGTGTGTTTATGACCACTGTGTTTCTGACCAGTGTGTTTCTGACCAGTGTGTTTCTCACTAGTGAGTTTCCGAGAACTGTGTCTCTGATCACTGTGTTTCTGACCACTGTGTTTCTGACCAGTTTGTTTCTGACCAGTGTGTTTCTGACTACTGTGTTTCTGACCACCCTGTTTCTGACCGTTGTGTTTCTGACCACTGTGTTTCTGACAACTGGGTTTCTGACCACTGTGTTTATGACCAGTGCGTTTCTGACCACTGTGTTTCTGACCAGTGTGTTTCTGACCACTCTGTTTCTGACCACTGTGTTTCTGTCCACTGTGCTTCTGACCATTGTTTTTATGACCACTGTGTTTCTGACCAGTGTGTTTCTGACCAGTGTATTTCTGTCCACTGTGCTTCTCATCACCATGTTTCTGATCACTGTGTTTCTGACCACATTGTTCCTGACCACTGTGTTTCTGACCAGTGTGTTTCAGACCATTGTGTTTTTTACCACTCTGTTTGTGACCAGTGTGTTTGTGACCATTGTGTTTCTGACCAGTGTGTTTCTGTCCACTGTGTTTCTTACCACTATGTTTCTGAGCACTGTGATTCAAACCACTGTGTTTCTGACCAGTGTGATCCAACCAGTGTGTTTCTGACGCCTGTGTATATGACCACTGTGTTTCTGACCATTGTGTTTCTGACCAGTGAGTTTCTGACCAGTGTGTTTCAGACAAGTGTGTTTCTGACCACTGTGTTTCTAACCCCTGTGTTTCTCACCAGTGCCTTTCTGACCAGTGTGTTTATGACCACTGTATATCTGACCACTGTGTTTCGGAAAAGTGTGTTTCTGACCACTCTTATTCTGACCAGTTTGTTTCTGACCACTTTGTTTCTTACCACTGTGTTTCTGACCAGTGTGTTTCTGACCACTGTATTTCTGACCACTGTGTTTCTGACAAGCGTGTTTCTAACCAATGCATTTCTGACAACTGTGTTTCTCACCACTGTGTTTCTGACCACTGTGTTTCTGATCACCGTGTTTCTGACCACTGTTTTTCTGACCAGTGTGTTTCTGACCACTGTGTGTCTGAACAGTGTGTTTATGACCACTGTGTTTCTGACCAGTGTGTTCTGACCACTGTGTTTGTGACCATTGTGTTTCTGACCAATGTGTCTCTGACCACTGTGTTTTGGACCAGTGTATTTCTGACCACTTTGTTTCTGACCACTGTGTTTATGACCATTGTGTTTCTGACCACAGTGTTTCTGACCAGTGTGTTTCTGGCCACAGTGTTTCTGACCAGTGTGTTTCTGACCACTATGTTTCTGACCTGTGTGTTCCTGACCAGTGTGTTTCTGACCACTGTGTATATGACCACTGTGTTTCTGACCATTGTGTTTCTGACCAGTGTGTTTCTGAGCAGTGTGTTTCATACCAGTGTGTTTCTGACCACTGTCTTTCTGACCCCTGTGTTTGTGACCAGTGTGTTTCTGACCTGTGTGTTTCTGACCCCTGTATTTCTGACCACGGTTATTCTGATCAGTGTGTTTCTGACCACCGTGTTTCTGACCACTGTGTTTCTGACCAGTTTGTTTCTGACCACTGTGTTCGTACCACTGTGTTTCTGACCAGTGTGTTTCTGACCACTGTATTTCTGACCACTATGTTTCTAACCAGCATGTTTGTGACCAGTGCGTTTCTGACCACTGTGTTTCTGACCACTGTGTTTCTGACCACTGTGTTTATGACCACTGTGTTTCTGAGCACTGTGCTCCTGACCACTGTGTTCCTGACCACTATTTTCTGACCACTGTGTTTCTGACCACTGAGTTTCTAACAACTGTGTCTCTGACCAGTGCATTTCTGACCACTGTGTTTTTGACCAGTGTGTTTCTGACCAGTGTGTTTATGACCACTGTGTTTCTGACCACAGTGTTTCTGACCATTGTTTTTCTGACCATTGTGTTTCTGACCAGTGTATTTCTGACCAGTCTATTTCTGACCACTGTGCTTCTCACCACCGTGTTTCTGACCACTGTGTTTTTGACCACTGTGTTTCTGCCCACTGTGTTTCTGACCAGTGTGTTTTGGACCATTGTGTTTTTTACCAATGTGTTTCTGACCAGTGTGTTCTTGACCAGTGTGTTTCTGACCAGTATGTTTCTGTCCATTGCATTTCTTACCACTGTGTCTCTGAGCACTGTGTTTCTGACCACTGTCTTTCTGACCAGTGTGTTCCTGACCAGTGTGTTTCTGACCACTGTGTATATGACCACTGTGTTTCTGACTATTGAGTTTCTCACCAGTGTGTTTCTGACCAGTGTGTTTTAGACAAGTGTGTTTCTGACCACTGTGTTTCTAACCCACGTGTTTCTGACCAGTATGTTTCTGACCACTGTATTGCTGACCACTGTGTTTCGGAAAAGTGTGTTTCTGACAAATCTTATTCTGACCAGTGTGCTTCTGACCACTGTGTTTCTGACCACTGTGTTTCTGACCAGTTTGTTTCTGACCTCTGTGTTTCTTACCACTGTGTTTCTTACCAGTGTGTTTCTGACCACTGTATTTCTGACCACTGTGTTTCTGACCAGCGTGTTTCTGACCAGTGCGTTTCTGACCACTGTGTTTCTGACCACTGTGTTTCTGCCCCCTATGTTTCTGATCACCGTGTTTCTGACCACTGTGTTTCTGACCAGTGTTTTTCTGACCACTGTGTGTCTGACCAGTGTGTTTATAACCACTGTGTTTGTGACCAGTGTGTTTCTGACCACTGTGTTTCTGACCAGTGTATTTCTGACCAATGTGTCTCTGACCACTGTGTTTCTGACCAGTATGTTTCCGACCACTGTGTTTCTGACCATTGTGTTTATGACCAGTTTGTTTCTGACCACCGTGTTTCTGACCAGTGTGTTTGTGACCACTGTGTTTCTGACCAGTGTGTTTCTGGCAACTGTGTTTCTGACCAGTGTTTTTCTGACCACAGTGTTTCTGACCACAGTGTGTCTGACCAGTGTGGTCCTGACCAGT
Source organism: Penium margaritaceum (assembly GCA_023375785.1). NCBI lineage: Eukaryota > Viridiplantae > Streptophyta > Zygnematophyceae > Desmidiales > Peniaceae > Penium > Penium margaritaceum. The sequence goes on along the minus strand of SZWC01008415.1, from coordinate 70,793 downwards.
GTGTTTCTGACCACTGTGTATATAACCACTGTGTTTCTGACCAGTGTGCTTCTGACCAGTGCTTTTCTGACCAGTGTGTTTCAGACCAGTGTATTTCTGACCACTGTGATTCTGACCCGTGTGTTTCTGACCACTGTGTTTCTGACCACTGTGTTTCTGACCGCTGTGTTCCTGACTAGCGTGTTTCTGACCACTGCGTTTCTGACCACTGTGTTTCCGACCACTGTGTTTCTGACCACTGTGTTCCTGGCCACTGTATTTCTGACCAGTGTGTTTCTGACCACTGTGTTTCTGACCACTGTGTTTCTGTCCAGTGTGCTTATGACCACTGTGTTTCTGACCAATGTGTTTCTGACCAATGTCTTTATTACCCGTGTGTTTCTGACAATTGTGTCTCTGACCATTGTGTTTCCGACCACTGTGTTTCTGACCAGTTTATTTCTGACCAGTGTGTTTCTGACCACTTTGTTTCTGACCATCGTGTTTCTGACCATGGTGTTTCTGACCACTGTGTTTCATACCACTGTGTTTCTGACCACTGTGTTTCTGACCACTATGTTTCTAGCCACTGTGCAACTGACCACTGTGTTTCTAACCACTGTGTTTCTGACCACTGTGTTTCTGACCACTGTGTTTCTAACCACTGTGTTTCTGACCAGTGCGTTTCTGACCACTGTGTTTCTGACCAGTGTGTTTCTGACTAGTGTGTTTCTGAGCACTGTGTTTCTGACCACTGTGTTTCTGACCATTGTTTTTCTAACCACTATGTTTCGGACCAGTGTGTTTCCGACCAGTGTATTTCTGACCACTGTGCTTCTCACCACCGTGTTTCTGACCGCTGTGTTTTTGACCATTGTGTTTCTGACCACTGTGTTTCTGACCATTGTGTTTCCGACCACTGTGTTTGTTACCACTGTGTTTCTGACAAGTGTGTTTCAGACCAGTGTGTTTCTGAGCAGTGTGTTTCAGACCATTGTGTTTCTGACCACTGTGTTTCTGACCAGTGTGTTTCTGAACACAGTGTTTCTGACCAGTGTGTTTCTGACCAGTGTGTTTCTGACCACTGTGTTTCTGACCACTGTGTTTCTGACCACTGTGAGTCTGACCACATTGTTCCTGACCAGTGTGTCTATGACAACTGTGTTGCTGACCAGTGTGTGGCTGACCACTGTGTTTCTGTCCACTATGTTTCCGACCAGTGTGTTTATGACCACTGTGTGTCTGACCAGTGTGTTTCTGACCAGTGTGTTTCTGACCACTGTGTTTCTGACCACTGTGTTTCTGACCACTGTGAGTCTGACCACATTGTTCCTGACCAGTGTGTCTATGAAAACTGTGTTGCTGACCAGTGTGTGGCTGACCACTGTGTTTCTGTCCACTATGTTTCCGACCAGTGTGTTTATGACCACTGTGTGTCTGACCAGTGTGTTTCTGACCAGGGTGTTTCTGGCCACTTTGTTGTGACGGGTGTGTTTCTTACCTGTGTGTTTCTGATCACCGTGTTTCAAACCCGTGTGTTTATGTCCACTGTGTTTCTGACCAGTGTGTTTCTGACCACTGTGTTTCTGACTACTGTGTTTATGACAACAGTGTTTCTGACCACTGTGTTTCTGACCAGTGTGTTTCTGACCAGTGTGTTTCTGACCACTGTGTTTTGTACAACCGTGTTTCTGATCACTGTGTTTCTGACCACTGTGTTTCTGACCAGTGTGTTCCTGACCAGTGTGTCTCCTAACACTGTGTTTCTGACCTGTGTGTTGCTGACCACTGTGTTTCTGTCCACTGTGCTTCTGACCAGTGTGTTTATGACCACTGTGTTTCTGACCAGTGTGTTTCTGACCAGTGTGTTTGTGATCAGTGTGTTTATGACCACTGTGTTTCTAACCAGTGTGTTTTTTAGCACTGTTTTTCTGACCACTGTGTCTCTGACCAGTGTGTTCATGACCAGTGCGTTTGACCACTGTCTTTCTGACCACCGTGTTTCTGACCACTGTGTTCCTGACCAGTGTGTTTCTGACCAGTGCTTTTCTGAGCAGGATGTTTCCGACCGCTGTGTTTCTGACCAGTGTGTTTCTGACCACTGTGTTTCTGCCCAGTGTGTTTCTGACCAGTGTGTTTCTGGCCACTGTGTTATGACCAGGGTGTTTCTGGCCACGTTGTTTTGACCAGTGTGTTTCTTACCAGTGTGTTTCTGACCACCGTGTTTCCAACCTGTGTGTTTCTGACCATTGTGTTTCTGACCAGTGTGTTTCTGAGCACTGTGTTTATGACGACAGTGTTTGTGACCAGTGTGTTTCTGACCAGTGTGTTTCTGACCACTATGTTTCGACCAGTGTGTTTCTGACCACTGTGTTTCTGACCTGTGTGTTTCTGACCACTGTGTTTCTGCCCGGTGTGTTTCTGACCAGTGTGTTTCTGACCAGTGCGTTTCTGACCACTGTGATTCTGACCACTGTGTTTCTGACCAATGTGTTTCTGACCAGTGTGTTTCTGGCCAGTGTGTTTCTGACCAATGTGTTTCTGACCACTGTGTTTCTGTCCCCTCTGTTTTTGACCAGTGTGTTTCTGACCACTGTGTTTCTGACCCGTGTGTTTCGGACCACTGTGTTTCTGACCCGTGTGTTTCTGACCACAGTGTTTCTGACCACTGTGTATCTGACCAGTGTACTTCTCACCACTGTGTTTCTTACAACTGTGCTTCTGACCAGTGTGTTTCTGATATGTGTGTTTATCACCTCTATGTTTCTGACCAGTGTGTTTCTGACCAGTGCATTTCTAACCACTGTGTTTCTGACCACTGTGTTTCTGACCACTGTGTTTCTGACCACTGTGTTGACCACTGTGTGGTTTCTGACCAGTGTGTTTCCGACCAGTGTGTTTCTGCCCAGTGTGTTTCTGATATGTGTGTTTATCACCTCTATGTTTCTGACCAGTGTGTTTCTGACCAGTGCATTTCTAACCACTGTGTTTCTGACCACTGTGTTTCTGACCACTGTGTTTCTGACCACTGTGTTTCTGACCACTGTGTTCCTGACCACTGTGTTTCTGAACACTGTGTTTCTGACCACTGTGTTTCTCACCACTGTGTTCTTGACCACTGTGTCTCTGACTACTAAGCTTCTGACCTCTGTGTTTCTGACCACTGTGTTTCTGACCACTGTGTTTGTGACCACTGTGTTTCTGACCCTTGTGTTTCTGACCAGTGTGTTTCTGACCAATGTGTTTCTGACCACTGTATTTCTGACCAGTGAGTTTCTGACCAGCGTGTTTCTGACCACTGTGTTTCTGACCTGCGTGTTTCTAACCAGCGTGTTTCTAACCAGTGTGTTTCTGACCAGTGTGTTTCTGGTCACGGTGTTTCTGACCAGTGTTTTTTTTACCACTGTGTTTCCAACCATTGTGTTTCTGACCACTGTGTTTCTGACCAGTGTGTTTCTGACCACTGTGTTTCTGACCACTGTGTTTATGACCACTGTGTTTATGACCACTGCGTTTCTGACCACTGTGTTTCTGACCAGAGTGTTTCTGATTACTGTGTTGCTGACCAGTGTGTTTCTGACCACTTTGTTTCTGACCAACGTGTTTCTCACCACTGTGTTTGTGACCAGTGTGTTTCTCACCATTTTGTCTCTGACCACTGTGTTTGTGACCACTGTGTTTCTGACCAATGTGTTTCTGACCAGTGAGTTTCTGACCAGTGTGTTTCTGCCCAGTGTGTTTCTGACCAGTGTGTTTCTGACCACTGTGTTTCTGACCAGTGTGTTTCTGACCAGTGCGTTTCTGACCACTGTATTTTTGACAAGTGTGTTTCTGACCAGTTTGTCTCTGACCACTGTGTTTCTGACTCGTGTGTTTCTGACCACTGTGTTTCTGACCAGTGTGTTTCTGACCACTGTGTTCCTTACCACTGTGTTTCTGACCAGTGTGTTTCTGACCAGTGCGTTTCTGACCACTGTGTTTCCGACCACTGTGTTTCTTACCACTGTAGTTCTGACCAGTGTGTTTTTGACCTGTGCGTTTCTGAGCATTGTGTTTCAGACCACTGTGTTTCTGACCACTGTGTTTCTGACCAGTGTGTTTCTGAACACAGTGTTTCTGACCAGTGTGTTTCTGACCACTGTGTTTCTGACCACTGTGTTTCTGACCACATTGTTCCTGACCAGTGTGTTTCTGAAAACTGTGTTTCTGACCGGTGTGTTGCTGACCACTGTGTTTCTGTCCACTGTGTTTCTGACCAGTGTGTTTATGACCACTGTGTGTCTGACCAGTATGTTTCTGATCAGGGTGCTTCTGGCCACGATGTTCTGACCAGTGTGTTTCTTAGCGGTGTGTTTCTGACCACCGTGTTTCCAACCTGTGAGTTTTTGACCATTGTGTTTCTGACCAGTGTGTTTCTGACCACTGTCTTTCTCAGCACTGTGTTTCTGACCACAGTGTCTCAAACCAGTGTGTTTCTGACCTGTGTGTTTCTGACCACCATGTTTCTGACCAGTGTGTTTCTGACCACTGTGTTTCTGACCTGTGTGTTTCTGACCACTGTGTTTCTGAGCACTCTGTTTCTGACCAGTGTGTTTCTGACCAGTGTGTTTCTTGTTAGCTACTGAGCTAACCACCTCCGGCAGAGAAGCCGCGAAACCGAAAAGCTCACAAAGGTTCTTACACCTTCTTCCTTTGCAGGTATGTGTCATGCACCCCAAACTTAATCAGGCATACACTTCACCTTCAAGAGTACTAACGCCTTAGCATTACATCTCAAGAAGAGCTCAAGTCGTCAATACGCAAGAGAGCATCAAGCAAGGGTTAATTGATCAGCATGCAAGACAAGTCCTTTTATAGCTG
>SZWC01008415.1:50045-63528 GCA_023375785.1 Penium margaritaceum | reverse complement strand
GTTGCAAGCAGATGTAGGCTGATGTAGGCTGATGTAGGCTGATGTCAGCTCCCAAGGTAGAAAGGTGCAGATGTGTTGCATTCCCCTCCTGCTGATGTTGCCCTGCAAACAGAGAAGTTGGGTGAGAGCGAAGGCGCTCTCACTGCTTGTGACCTTAGCGGTTGCGTGCGTGAAACTTCCCTAACCAGAGGAGTGGGCCCATAACCCTTTGTTAGCTACTGAGCTAACCACCTCCGGCAGAGAAGCCGCGAAACCGAAAAGCTCACAAAGGTTCTTACACCTTCTTCCTTTGCAGGTATGTGTCATGCACCCCAAACTTAATCAGGCATACACTTCACCTTCAAGAGTACTAACGCCTTAGCATTACATCTCAAGAAGAGCTCAAGTCGTCAATACGCAAGAGAGCATCAAGCAAGGGTTAATTGATCAGCATGCAAGACAAGTCCTTTTATAGCTGCCTGTCCAGTCCTAGAACTCAAAAGCACATTCCTAAGACGTGGCTTGACCCTGCCACATCACCAAGAGACTTGCGCTGTGGGCTTGACACATAAGCATCCTTGTGCCAAGGTGACTGATCAGCCGTGTTGCTTCCCAGAAGCAATGGACTTTGTTTCTTGGAAGCTTCTAAAACAACCAAGATGTGCATGGAGCCAGGATCGAGCTCATGACCTCTCACTTGGCCAAATCAACAAAATGGCTAAGTTAACCACTCACCTACATGGTGTACTCACAGGTCATATCTCACATGAGACAGAGCATAGTTGAGTCACCCTACAACAAATCCAGGGGTCATACCTCCACAAGGGGCAGAGCATTCCTGATCCGTCGTACAAGACTGAACAAGGGGCAAACATATTCAACATTTCTGACCACTGTGATACTGACCACTGTGTTTCTGACCAATGTGTTTCTGACCAGTGTGTTTCTGACCAGTGTGTTTCTGACCAGTGTGTTTTTGACCACTATGTTTCTGACCAGTGTGTTTCTGACCACTGTGTTTCTGACCACTGTGTTTCTGAGCAGTGTATTTCTGACCATTTTGTTTCTTACAACTGTGCTTCTGACCAGTGTGTTTCTGATCTGTGTTTTTCTGACCTCTCTGTTTCTGAACAGTTTGTTTCTGACCAGTGCATTTCTGACCACCGTGTTTCTGACCACTGTGTTTCTGACCACTATGTTTCTGACCACTGTGTTTCTGACCACTGTGTTTCTGACTAGTGTGTTTCTGACCACTGTGTTTCTGACCACTGTGTTTCTGACCACTGTGTTTCTGACCACTGTGTTCCTGACCACTGTGTCTCTGACCACTGTGTTTCTGACCTCTGTGTTTCTGACCACCGTGTTTCTGACCACTGTGATTCTCACCACTGTGTTTCTGACCCTTGTGTTTCTGACCAGTGTGTTTCTGACCAGTGTGTTTCTGACCACTGTGTTTTTGACCCCTACGTTTCTGACAAGTGTGTTTCTGACCAGTGTGTTTCTGACCACTGTGTTTCTGACTCGTGTGTTTCTGACCACTGTGTTTATGACCACTGTGTTCATGAACAGTGTGTTTGTGACCACTGTATTTCAAACCACTGTGTTTCTGACCACTGTGTTTCTGACTCGTGTGTTTCTGACCACTGTGTTTATGACCACTGTGTTCATGAACAGTGTGTTTGTGACCACTGTATTTCAAACCACTGTGTTTCTGACCAACGTGTTGATGACCAGTGCGTTTCTGACCACTGTGTTTCTGACCAATGTGTTTCTGACCACTGTGTTTCTGACCAGTGTGTTTCTGACCAGTGCGTTTCTGAGCAGTGTGTTTCAGACCACTGTATTTCTGACCACTGTGTTTCTGACCAGTGTTTTTCTGAACACAGTTTTTCTGACCAGTGTGTTTCTGACCACTATGTTTCTGACCACTGTGTTTCTGACCTGTGTGTCTCTTAAAACTGTGTTTCTGACCGGTGTGTTGCTGACCACTGTGTTTCTGACCAGTGTGTTTATGACCACTGTGTGTCTGACCAGTGTGTTTCTGACCAGGGTGTTTGTGGCCACGTTGTTCTGACCAGTGTGTTTCTTACCAGTGTGTTTCTGACCACCGTGTTTGCAACCTGTGTGTTTTTGACCATTGTGCTTCTGAACAGTGTGTTTCTGACCACTGTGTTTCTGAGCGCTGTGTTTTTTACCACAGTGTTCCTGACCAGTGTGTTTCTGACCAGTGTGTTTCTGACCACTGTGTTTCGACCAGTGTGTTTCTGACCACTGTGTTTCTGACCTGTGTGCTTCTGACCACTGTGTTCCTGACCACTGTGTTTCTGACCAGTGTGTTTCTGACCAGTGTGTTTCTGACCACTGTGATTCTGACCACTGTGTTTCTGACCAATGTGTTTCTTACCAGTATGTTTCAAACCAGTGTGTCTCTCACCAGTGTGTTTCTGACCACTGTGTTTCTGACCCCTGTGTTTATGACCAATGTGTTTCTGACCAGTGTGTTTCTGACCACTGTGTTTTTTGACCAGTGTGTTTCTGACCAGCTTGTTTCTGACCACTTTGTTTCTGACCCGTGTGTTTCCGACCACTGTGTTTCTGACCCGTGTGTTCCTGACCACTGTGTTTCTGACCACTGTGCTTCTGACCAGTGTGTTTCTGACCACTATGTTTCTTACAACTGTGCTTCTGACCAGTGTGTTTCTGATCTGTGTGTTTCTGACCAGTGTAATTCTGACCAGTGCATTTCTAACCACTGTGTTTCTGAACACTGTATTCTTGACCAGTGTGTTTCTGAACACTGTATTCTTGACCAGTGTGTTTCTGAACACTGTATTCTTGACCAGTGTGTTTCTGAACACTGTATTCTTGACCAGTGTGTTTCTGAACACTGTATTCTTGACCAGTGTGTTTCTGAACACTGTATTCTTGACCAGTGTGTTTCTGAACACTGTATTCTTGACCAGTGTGTTTCTGAACACTGTATTCTTGACCAGTGTGTTTCTGAACACTGTATTCTTGACCAGTGTGTTTCTGAACACTGTATTCTTGACCAGTGTGTTTCTGAACACTGTATTCTTGACCAGTGTGTTTCTGAACACTGTATTCTTGACCAGTGTGTTTCTGAACACTGTATTCTTGACCAGTGTGTTTCTGAACACTGTATTCTTGACCAGTGTGTTTCTGAACACTGTATTCTTGACCAGTGTGTTTCTGAACACTGTATTCTTGACCAGTGTGTTTCTGAACACTGTATTCTTGACCAGTGTGTTTCTGAACACTGTATTCTTGACCAGTGTGTTTCTGAACACTGTATTCTTGACCAGTGTGTTTCTGAACACTGTATTCTTGACCAGTGTGTTTCTGAACACTGTATTCTTGACCAGTGTGTTTCTGAACACTGTATTCTTGACCAGTGTGTTTCTGAACACTGTATTCTTGACCAGTGTGTTTCTGAACACTGTATTCTTGACCAGTGTGTTTCTGAACACTGTATTCTTGACCAGTGTGTTTCTGAACACTGTATTCTTGACCAGTGTGTTTCTGAACACTGTATTCTTGACCAGTGTGTTTCTGAACACTGTATTCTTGACCAGTGTGTTTCTGAACACTGTATTCTTGACCAGTGTGTTTCTGAACACTGTATTCTTGACCAGTGTGTTTCTGAACACTGTATTCTTGACCAGTGTGTTTCTGAACACTGTATTCTTGACCAGTGTGTTTCTGAACACTGTATTCTTGACCAGTGTGTTTCTGAACACTGTATTCTTGACCAGTGTGTTTCTGAACACTGTATTCTTGACCAGTGTGTTTCTGAACACTGTATTCTTGACCAGTGTGTTTCTGAACACTGTATTCTTGACCAGTGTGTTTCTGAACACTGTATTCTTGACCAGTGTGTTTCTGAACACTGTATTCTTGACCAGTGTGTTTCTGAACACTGTATTCTTGACCAGTGTGTTTCTGAACACTGTATTCTTGACCAGTGTGTTTCTGAACACTGTATTCTTGACCAGTGTGTTTCTGAACACTGTATTCTTGACCAGTGTGTTTCTGAACACTGTATTCTTGACCAGTGTGTTTCTGAACACTGTATTCTTGACCAGTGTGTTTCTGAACACTGTATTCTTGACCAGTGTGTTTCTGAACACTGTATTCTTGACCAGTGTGTTTCTGAACACTGTATTCTTGACCAGTGTGTTTCTGAACACTGTATTCTTGACCAGTGTGTTTCTGAACACTGTATTCTTGACCAGTGTGTTTCTGAACACTGTATTCTTGACCAGTGTGTTTCTGAACACTGTATTCTTGACCAGTGTGTTTCTGAACACTGTATTCTTGACCAGTGTGTTTCTGAACACTGTATTCTTGACCAGTGTGTTTCTGAACACTGTATTCTTGACCAGTGTGTTTCTGAACACTGTATTCTTGACCAGTGTGTTTCTGAACACTGTATTCTTGACCAGTGTGTTTCTGAACACTGTATTCTTGACCAGTGTGTTTCTGAACACTGTATTCTTGACCAGTGTGTTTCTGAACACTGTATTCTTGACCAGTGTGTTTCTGAACACTGTATTCTTGACCAGTGTGTTTCTGAACACTGTATTCTTGACCAGTGTGTTTCTGAACACTGTATTCTTGACCAGTGTGTTTCTGAACACTGTATTCTTGACCAGTGTGTTTCTGAACACTGTATTCTTGACCAGTGTGTTTCTGAACACTGTATTCTTGACCAGTGTGTTTCTGAACACTGTATTCTTGACCAGTGTGTTTCTGAACACTGTATTCTTGACCAGTGTGTTTCTGAACACTGTATTCTTGACCAGTGTGTTTCTGAACACTGTATTCTTGACCAGTGTGTTTCTGAACACTGTATTCTTGACCAGTGTGTTTCTGAACACTGTATTCTTGACCAGTGTGTTTCTGAACACTGTATTCTTGACCAGTGTGTTTCTGAACACTGTATTCTTGACCAGTGTGTTTCTGAACACTGTATTCTTGACCAGTGTGTTTCTGAACACTGTATTCTTGACCAGTGTGTTTCTGAACACTGTATTCTTGACCAGTGTGTTTCTGAACACTGTATTCTTGACCAGTGTGTTTCTGAACACTGTATTCTTGACCAGTGTGTTTCTGAACACTGTATTCTTGACCAGTGTGTTTCTGAACACTGTATTCTTGACCAGTGTGTTTCTGAACACTGTATTCTTGACCAGTGTGTTTCTGAACACTGTATTCTTGACCAGTGTGTTTCTGAACACTGTATTCTTGACCAGTGTGTTTCTGAACACTGTATTCTTGACCAGTGTGTTTCTGACCACTATGTTTCTTACAACTGTGCTTCTGACCAGTGTGTTTCTGATCTGTGTGTTTCTGACCAGTGTAATTCTGACCAGTGCATTTCTAACCACAATGTTTCTGACCACTGTGTTTCTGACCACCGTGTTTCTGACCACTGTGTTTCTGACCACTGTATTTCTGACCTGTGTGTTTCTGACCACTGTGTTTCTGACCACTGCTTTCTGACCACTGTGTTTATGACCACTGTGTTTCTGACCACTATGTTCCTGACCACTGTGTTTCTGACCACTGTGTTTCTGACCACTATGTTTCTGACCACTGTGGTCCTGACCACTTGTGACTCTGACCACTATGTTTCTGACCCCTGTGTTTCTGACCAGTGTGTTTCTGACCAGTGTGTTTCTGAACACTGTATTCTTGACCAGTGTGTTTCTGACCAGTGTGTTTCTGACCACTGTGTTTCTGACCCGTGTTTTTCTCACCACTGTGTTTCTGACCCGTGTGTTTCTGACCACCGTGTTTCTGACCATAGTGTTTCTGACCACTGTGTTTCAGACCACAGTGTTTCTTACAACTGTGCTTCTGACCAGTGTGTTTCTGATCTCTGTGTTCATGACCTCTGTGTTTCTGACCAGTGTGTTTCTGACCAGTGCATTTCTAACCACTGTGTTTTTGACCACTGTGTTTCTGACCACTGTGTTTCTGACAACTGTGTTTCTGACCACTGTGTTTCTGACCAGTGTGTTTCCAACCACTGTGTTTCTGACCCCTGTGTTTCTGACCACTGTGTGTCTGGCCACTGTGTTTCTGACCACTGTGTTCCTGACCACTGTGTTTCTGACCTCTGTGTTTCTGACCACTGTGTATTGACCACTGTGTTCCTGACCACTGTGTATCTGACCACCGTGTTTTTGACCTCTGTGTTTCTGACCACTGTGTTTCTGACCACTGTGTTTCTGACCACTGTGTTTCTGACCCTTGTGTTTCTGACCAGTGTATTTCTGACCAGTGTGTTTCTGACCAGTGTTCTTCTGACCAGTGAGTTTCTGACCATCGTGTTTGTGACCACCGTGTTTCTGACCTGTGTGTTTCTAACCATTGTGTTTCTAACCATTGTGTTTCTGAACAGTATCTTTCTGGTCACGGTGTTTCTGACCAGTGTTTTTCTAACCACTGTGTCTCCAACCAGTGTGTTTCTGACCACCGTGTTTCTGACCACTGTGTCTGTGACCACTGCGTTTCTGACCACTGTGTTTCTGACCACTGTGGTTCTGACCACTGTGTTTCTGACCAGTGTGTTTCTGACCACTGTGTTTCTGACCAATGTGTTTCTCACCACTGTGTTTCTGACCACTGTGTTTCTGACCAGTGTGTTTCTGACCATTGTGTCTCTGACCACTGTGTTTCTGACCACTGTGTTTCTGACAAATGTGTTTCTGACCAGTGTGTTTCTGACCATTGTGTTTCTGCCCAGTGTGTTCTTGACCACCGTGTTTCTGACCCCTGTGTTTTCAAACAGTGTGTTTCGTACCAGTGTGTTTCTGACCACTGTATTTTTGACAAGTGTGTTTCTGACCAGTGTGTTTCTGACCACTGTGTTTATGACTCGTGTATTTCTGACCACTGTGTTTCTGACCAATGTGTTTCTGACCACTGTGTTCCTTACCACTGTGTTTCTGACCAGTGTGTTTCTGACCAGTGTGTTTGTGACCACTGTATTTCTGACCTCTGTGTTTCTGACCAGCGTGTTTATGACCAGTGCGTTTCTGACCAGTGCGTTTCTGACCAGTGCGTTTCCGAGCAGCGCGTTTCTGAGAATTTTGTTTCAGACCACTGTGTTTCTGACCACTGAGTTTCTGACCACTGTGTTTCTGAACACAGTGTTTCTGACAAGTGTGTTTCTGACCACTGTGTTTCTGACCACTGTGTTTCTGACCACATTGTTCCTGACCAGCGTGTCTCTGAAAACTGTGTTTCTGACCGGTGTATTGCTGACCACTGTGTGTCTGACGAGTGTGTTTCTGACCAGGGTGTTTCTGGCCACAATATTCTGACCAGTGTGTTTCTTACCAGTCTGTTTCTGACCACCGTGTTTCCAACCTGTGTGTATCTGACCATTGTGTTTCTGACCAGTGTGTTTCTGACCACTGTGTTTCTAAGCACTGTGTTTGTGACCACTGTGTTTCTGACCAGTGTGTTTCTGACCAGTGTGTTTCTGACCAGTATGTTTCTGACCACAGTGTTTCTGACCACTGTGTATCTGACCAGTGTACTTCTCACCACTGTGTTTCTTACAACTGTGCTTCTGACCAGTGTGTTTCTGATATGTGTGTTTATCACCTCTATGTTTCTGACCAGTGTGTTTCTGACCAGTGCATTTCTAACCACTGTGTTTCTGACCACTGTGTTTTTGACCACTGTGTTTCTGACCACCGTGTTTCTGACCACTGCGTTCCTGACCACTGTGTTTCTGACCACTGTGTTTCTGACCACTGTGTTTCCCACCACTGTGTTCCTGACCACTGTGTCTCTGACTACTAAGCTTCTGACCACCATGTTTCTGACCAGTGTGTTTCTGACCACTGTGTTTCTGACCTGTGTGTTTCTGACCACTGTGTTTCTGAGCACTCTGTTTCTGACCAGTGTGTTTCTGACCAGTGTGTTTCTGACCACTGTGATACTGACCACTGTGTTTCTGACCAATGTGTTTCTGACCAGTGTTTTTCTGACCAGTGTGTTTCTGACCAGTGTGTTTTTTACCACTATGTTTCTGACGAGTGTGTTTCTGACCACTGTGTTTCTGACCACTGTGTTTCTGAGCAGTGTATTTCTGACCATTTTGTTTCTTACAACTGTGCTTCTGACCAGTGTGTTTCTGATCTGTATTTTTCTGACCTCTCTGTTTCTGAACAGTTTGTTTCTGACCAGTGCATTTCTGACCACCGTGTTTCTGACCACTGTGTTACTGACCACTATGTTTCTGACCACTGTGTTTCTGACCACTGTGTTTCTGACTAGTGTGTTTCTGACCAGTGTGTTTATGACCGCTGTGTTTCTGACCACTGTGTTTCTGACCACTGTGTTTCTGACCACTATGTTTCTGACCACTGTGTTTCTGACCACTGTGTTTCTGACTAGTGTGTTTCTGACCAGTGTGTTTATGACCGCTGTGTTTCTGACCACTGTGTTTCTGACCACTGTGTTTCTGACCACTGTGTTCCTGACCACTGCGTTTCTGACCACTGTTTTTCTGACCACTGTGTTTCTGACCACTGTGTTCCTAACCACTGTGTCTCTGACCACTGTGGTTCTGACCTCTGTGTTTCTGACCACCGTGTTTCTGACCACTGTGATTCTCACCACTGTGTTTCTGACCCTTGTGTTTCTGACCAGTGTGTTTCTGACCAGTGTGTTTCTGACCACTGTGATTTTGACCCCTGCGTTTCTGACAAGTGTGTTTCTGACCAGTGAGTTTCTGACCACTGTGTTTCTGACTCGTGTGTTTCTGACCACTGTGTTTATGACCACTGTGTTCATGAACAGTGTGTTTGTGACCACTGTATTTCAAACCACTGTGTTTCTGACCAATGTGTTTCTGACCACTGTGTTTCTGACCACTGTGTTTCTGACCACCGTGTTTCTGACCACTGTGTTTCTGACCACCGTGTTTCTGACCACTGTGTTTCTGACCACCGTGTTTCTGACCACTGTGTTTCTGACCACCGTGTTTCTGACCACTGTGTTTCTGACCACCGTGTTTCTGACCACTGTGTTTCTGACCACCGTGTTTCTGACCACTGTGTTTCTGACCACCGTGTTTCTGACCACTGTGTTTCTGACCACCGTGTTTCTGACCACTGTGTTTCTGACCACCGTGTTTCTGACCACTGTGTTTCTGACCACCGTGTTTCTGACCACTGTGTTTCTGACCACCGTGTTTCTGACCACTGTGTTTCTGACCACCGTGTTTCTGACCACTGTGTTTCTGACCACCGTGTTTCTGACCACTGTGTTTCTGACCACCGTGTTTCTGACCACTGTGTTTCTGACCACCGTGTTTCTGACCACTGTGTTTCTGACCACCGTGTTTCTGACCACTGTGTTTCTGACCACCGTGTTTCTGACCACTGTGTTTCTGACCACCGTGTTTCTGACCACTGTGTTTCTGACCACCGTGTTTCTGACCACTGTGTTTCTGACCACCGTGTTTCTGACCACTGTGTTTCTGACCACCGTGTTTCTGACCACTGTGTTTCTGACCACCGTGTTTCTGACCACTGTGTTTCTGACCACCGTGTTTCTGACCACTGTGTTTCTGACCACCGTGTTTCTGACCACTGTGTTTCTGACCACCGTGTTTCTGACCACTGTGTTTCTGACCTGTGTGTCTCTTACAACTGTGTTTCTGACCGGTGTGTTGCTGACCACTGTGTTTCTGACCAGTGTGTTTCCAACCACTGTGTTTCTGACCCCTGTGTTTCTGACCAGTGTGTTTCTGACCAGTGCATTTCTAACCACTGTGTTTTTGACCACTGTGTTTCTGACCACTGTGTTTCTGACAACTGTGTTTCTGACCACTGTGTTTCTGACCAGTGTGTTTCCAACCACTGTGTTTCTGACCCCTGTGTTTATGACCACTATGTGTCTGGCCACTGTGTTTCTGACCACTGTGTTCCTGACCACTGTGTTTCTGACCTCTGTGTTTCTGACCACTGTGTATCGACCACTGTGTTCCTGACCACTGTGTATCTGACCACCGTGTTTTTGACCTCTGTGTTTCTGACCACTGTGTTTCTGACCACTGTGTTTCTGACCCTTGTAATTCTGACCAGTGTATTTCTGACCAGTGTGTTTCTGACCAGTGTTTTTTTTGACCAGTGAGTTTCTGACCATCGTGTTTGTGACCACCGTGTTTCTGACCTGTGTGTTTCTAACCATTGTGTTTCTAACCAGTGTGTTTCTGAACAGTATCTTTCTGGTCACGGTGTTTCTGACCAGTGTTTTTCTAACCACTGTGTCTCCAACCAGTGTGTTTCTGACCACTGTCCTTCTGACCAGTGTGTTTCTGACCACCGTGTTTCTGACCACTGTGTCTGTGACCACTGCGTTTCTGACCACTGTGTTTCTGACCACTGTGGTTCTGACCACTGTGTTTCTGACCGGTGTGTTTCTGACCACTGTGTTTCTGACCAACGTGTTTCTCACCACTGTGTTTCTGACCACTGTGTTTCTGACCAGTGTGTTTCTGACCACTGTGTTTCTAAGCACTGTGTTTGTGACCACTGTGTTTCTGACCAGTGTGTTTCTGACCAGTGTGTTTCTGACCAGTATGTTTCTGACCACTGTGTTTCTGACCACTGTGTTTCTGACCTGTGTGTTTCTGACCACTGTGTTTCTGAGCACTCTGTTTATGACCAGTGTGTTTCTGACCAGTGTGTTTCTGACCAGTGTGTTTCTGACCACTGTGATTCTGACCACTGTGTTTCTGACCAATGTGTTTCTGACCAATGTGTTTCTGACGAGTGTGTTTCTGACCAGTGTGTTTTCGACCACAGTGTTTTCGACCCGTGTGTTTCTGACCACTGTGTTTCTGACCACTGTGTTTCTGAACAGTGTGTTTCTGACCATTGTGTTTCTTACAACTGTGCTTCTGACCAGTGAGTTTCTGATCTGTGTGTTTATGACCTCTGTGTTTCTGAACAGTTTGTTTCTGACCAGTGCATTTCTCACCACAGTGTTTATGACCACTGTGTTTCTGACCACTGTGTTTCTGACCACTGTGTTTCTGACCACTATGTTTCAGACTAGTGTGTTTCAAACCAATGTGTTTCTGACCACTGTGTTCCTGACCACTGTGTCTCTGACCACTGTGTTTCTGACCTCTGTATTTCTGACCACCGTTTTTCTGACCACTGTGATTCTGACCACTGTGTTTCTGACCCTTGTGTTTCTGACCAGTGTGTTTCTGAACAGTGTGTTTCTGACCACTGTGTTTTTGACCCCTGTGTTTCTGACAAGTGTGTTTCTGACCAGTGTGTTTCTGACCACTGTGTTTCTGACTCGTGTGTTTCTTACCACTGTGTTTATGACCACTGTGTTCATGAACAGTGCGTTTGTGACCACTGTATTTCTGACCACTGTGTTTCTGACCAGCGTGTTGATGACCAGTGCGTTTCTGACCACTGTGTTTCTGACCAATGTGTTTCTGACCAATGTGTTTCTGACCAGTATGTTTCTGACAAGTGCGTTTCTGAGCAGTGTGTTTGAGACCACTGTATTTCTGACCACTGTGTTTCTGACCAGTGTGTTTCTGAACACAGTGTTTCTGACCAGTGTGTTTCTGTCCAGTGTGTTCCCGACCACTGTGATTCTGACCACATTGTTCCTGACCTGTGTGTCTCTTAAAACTGTGTTTCTGACCGGTGTGTTGCTGACCACTGTGTTTCTGACCAGTGTGTTTATGACCACTGTGTGTCTGACCAGTGTGATTCTGACCAGGGTGTTTCTTGCCACGTTGTTCTGACCAGTGTGTTTCTTACCAGTGTGTTTCTGACCACCGTGTTTCCAACCTGTGTCTTTCTGACCATTCTGCTTCTGACCAGTGTGTTTCTGACCACTTTGTTTCTGACCAGTGTGTTTCTGACCAGTGTGTTTCTGACCAGTGTGTTTCTGACCAGTGTGTTTCTGACCACTGTGATTCTGACCACTGTGTTTCTGACCAATGTCTTTCTGACCAGTGTGTTTCTGACCAGTGTGTCTCTCACTAATGTGTTTCTGACAACTGTGTTTCTGACCCCTGTGTTTATGACCAATGTGTTTCTGACCAGTGTATTTCTGACCACTGTATTTTTGACCAGTGTGTTTCTGACCAGCTTGTTTCTGACTACTTTGTTTTTGACCCGTGTGTTTCTGACCACTGTGTTTCTGACCCGTGTGTTTCTGACCACTGTGTTTCTGACCACTGTGTTTCTGACCAGTGTGTTTCTGACCATTATGTTTCTTACAACTCTGCTTCTGACCAGTGTGTTTTTGATCTGTGTGTTTATGACCTCTGTGTTTCTGACCAGTGTGTTTCTGACCAGTGCACTTCTAACCACAATATTTCTGACCACTGTGTTTCTGACCACTGTGTTTCTGACCACTGTGTTTCTGACCACTGTGTTTCTGACCAGTGTGTTTCCGACCACTGTGTTTATGACCACTGTGTTTCTAACCACTATGCTCCTGACCACTGTGTTTCTGACCACTGTGTTTCTGACCACTATGTTTCTGACCATTGTGGTCTTGACCACTTGTGACTCTGACCACTGTGTTTCTGACCCCTGTGTTTCTGACCAGTGTGTTTCTGACCAGTGTGTTTCTGACCACTGTGTTTCTGACCCGTGTTTTTCTGACCACTGTGTTCATGACCCGTGTATTTCTGACCACCGTGTTTCTCACCACTGTGTTTCTTACAACTGTGCTTCTGACCAGTCTGTTTCTGATATCTGTGTTCATGACCTCTGTGTTTCTGACCAGTGTGTGTCTGACCAGTGCATTTCTAACCACTGTGTTTCTGACCACTGTATTTCTGACCACTGTGTTTCTGACCACTGTGTTTCTGACCACTGTGTTTCTGACCAGTGTGTTTCTGACCACTGTGTTTCTGACCACTGTGTTTCTGACCACTGTGTTTCTGACCAGTGTGTTTCTGACCACTGTGTTTCTGACCCCTGTGTTTCTGACCACTGTGTTTCTAACCACTGTGTTTCTGACCACTGTGTTCCTGACCACTGTGTTTCTGACCACTGTGTTTCTGACCACTGTGTATTGACCACTGTGTTCCTGGCCACTGTGTCTCTGACCACCGTGTTTCTGACCTCTGTGTTTCTGACCACTGTGTTTCTGACCACTGTGTTTCTGACCACAGTGTTTCTGACCCTTGTGTTTCTGACCAGTGTATTTCTGACCAGGGTGTTTCTAACCAGTGTATTTCTGACCAGTGAGTTTCTGACCATCGTGTTTCTGACCACTGTGTTTCTGACCTGTGTGTTTCTAACCATTGTGTTTCTAACCAGTGTGTTTCTGACAAGTGTGTTTCTGGTGACGGTGTTTCTGACCAGTGTGTTTCTGACCACCATGTTTCTGACCACTGTGTTTATGACCACTGCGTTTCTGACCACTGTGTTTCTGACCAGTGTGTTTCTGACCACTGTGTTTCTGACCA